>RXPK01000179.1:1330699-1481691 GCA_004143645.1 Protaetia brevitarsis | reverse complement strand
GTGCTGAGTGCAAGTCATGGCCGGGAAGAAATCACACAAGAAGTGCGGAGGTCGAAAAGATCGAAAGCCCTTCTCGGCGCCGTGATAAGTCCACGTCCTCGTCCACGAGTTGCAATTCGATTCGTCGAAGGAAGGTCGAGGCAAAGCAAGAAAATTCGGCGCTTGGAACAAAAGCTAAGTAAACTTCTATTTGTATAACGCGTCGAATGTAAATTTGTCGGTCGACGAGACATTGATACCGATATTTGATCCTAGCGCGAAATACTGCGAGTGCGTTAGAATGGTCCATAAAAATAGACGAGTTAAAGACGTATCATAGGTGGAATGACGCAATTGCGATAAAGCTCGCTGCATCTCGTTTCCGCGGTAATGCCGTAAATGGTATGATTCGCTTCCGCGAAAAATACCTTACTTGGGACGAATTAAAAGTTCAATTAATCGACACATTTCCGCGCAAAATTAATTTCGGTAAATTATTAGTAGAAGCTGCTAACTATGCACCAAAAAGGAATGAAAATCTAGGCGATTATTGTTTTGTAAAAGTTAGCAAGCTTAATCAATTAAATTTAGTCATTCCGGAAATTTATATCATCGACAGGCGTCATTGAAGGATTAGATAATGAAAACTCTGTCCCTATCGCAAGGGCCGCTAATTTCAAAACTGTGGGCGAACTGGCCAATTATTTAAGCCACGCAGGTTCTGTTGTAAGAAGCGATACCAGATTTTCTAAAGGCCATAGTTTGATATTCGACAATAAAGATAATGCGGCCAAGCGAATTCTAAAAGTATTAATGAAAAGAAGAAAAGAATATATTGTTTCAATTGTAAGGGCGATCATCGTGCTATCGATTGTGACAAACCGAAGGTATTCTGTAAGAAATGTCACAGACTCGGACATCTTCAGGAACAGTGCAATAGCACAACAGTTAGACGTACTGGTAAATATCTACATAAATGTCAACGGAATCAATGAAGGCGACACTAATATTTTTGTGATAGCTGCTGGTATCGAGGGGGGTCAAAGTGAAACCTCTTATCGACACAGACAGCGAGTGTACTATGATTAGAAAATCATTGTTAGATAGATGCAAAGTGCGAGTAGTATGGTAGTAGTAGTAGTAGTTTAGCGGTACTTCATTCAACGAAATGTGTATATAAGTAGCTTTGTTAGGCGAGCAGCTACTGCAGAAGCGTTGATTACAACTGCAAGTGTCAGTTGTAATCAGACAGTTGTTCGGCTTTAGGTGATAGTAGACGTTCAAACGAATAATGACCTTATGATCGTGGGATTATTCGTGTTAAAACTGCATTATTTGTAGTACGTTTCAAACTGTATCAAATTTGTGTGAAGTAAAAATCCGAGAAATCGGTGTTTAGATATACTAGGTGAGATCCTTCTCCAGAAGCATGGCAAAAAAGTAAATATGGTGCGCCTGCTCGTATAATTCCTGAAAAAGGAACCGCGTTTGCCATTAAGAGGCCTTTAATGTGTTCAGTGCTTCATATCATATAAACACATCTTGAACGCGGTAGTAACGAACGTATGAGCTTGTCAACCGTACGTTATTAGTGTGCTGGTTGGACTGCAGTAGGTGAAGCAGAGAACAAAACAACCAGCCTATCTCCCCTGGAAGTGCTGATGGGTTATCGGGGCTGCAATATCGCAGAGGTTCGCCTGTTGGGTGCTGTACAAGATCACTGAAGGACTCTACCTGGAAGGGATGCAGGCCAAAGTGTCCGCATTCGAACGGACCCGAGTCAACAAGCAGCAGAGGTTTGATCGAAAACGCGCCAAGGCCAGAGGGTACTTCGTAGGCGATGTGGTCATGGTTCTGAAGAGAGACTTCCTGGGATAGGAGAAGCGAGTAGTTGTTACCTCGAGTCAAGCGGTCATTCAAAGTAACGCAGATGCTGTACAGCCGTCGCTATTAAGTAAAACATCTGTGAGAAAAACGTGAAGAGGAAAAGGATTATAGCTGCATTTGATGAACTGAAGCCTTGGGTCACACTAAAAGGTGAGTGACTTTGCAGAACAAATTGACGAAGGTCGTCACAGGTAAGCTGCAAAGGTTGCAGAATAAGTCGACAAAAGTTGTCGCAGATAAGCTGCAAAGGTTGCAGAATAAGTCGACAAAAGTTGTCGCAGATAAGCTGCAAAGGTTGCAGAATAAGTCGACAAAAGTTGTCGCAGATAAGCTGCAAAGGTTGCGGAATAATCGACAAAAGTTGTCGCAGATAAGCTGCAAAGGTTGCAGAATAAGTCGACAAAAGTTGTCGCAGATAAGCTGCAAAGGTTGCAGAATAAGTCGACAAAAGTTGTCGCAGATAAGCTGCAAAGGTTGCAGAATAAGTCGACAAAAGTTGTCGCAGATAAGCTGCAAAGTTGCAGAATAAGTCGACAAAGTTGTCGCAGATAAGCTGCAAAAGTTGCAGAACAAATTGACAAAAGTCGTCACAGGTAAGCTGCAAATAAGTTGACGAATGTTTGACATTGTTGTTTAAGGTCGAACCTTGACGATGTTTGACATTGCTATTTGAGGTCAAACGTTAAGGAATGTTTGACACTGCTATGTTGAGGTCAAACCTTGAAGAATGTTTGACATTGCTATTGAGGTCAAACCTTGACGAATGTTTGACATTGCTATTTGAGGTCAAACGTTGAGGAAAGTTTGACATTGCTATTTGAGGTCAAACGTTGAGGAATGTTTGACATTGCTGTTTGAGGTCAAACGTTGAGGAATGTTTGACATTGCTGTTTGAGGTCAAACGTGAGGAATGTTTGACATTGCTGTTTGAGGTCAAACGTGGAGAATGTTTGACATTAATGTTGAGGTCAAACCTTGAAGAATGTTTGACATTAATGGTTTGAAGTCAAACCTTGAAGAATGTTTGACATTAACATTTGAGGTCAAACCTGGAAGAATGTTTGACATTAACATTTCAGGTCAAACCTTGAAGAATGTTTGACATTAATGTTTGGGGTCAAGCATAGAAGGTTGTTTGACATTAACATTTGGTGTCAAACCTTGACGAATGTGTGACATTAATATTTGAGGCCAAATATGAAAGAACGATTGCCATTAGTATTTGAGGTTGAACATGAAAGATTGTTTGATATTGATGTGTGAGGTCAAACCATGAAGAATGTTTGGCATTAATTTTAAGAGCAAACTTTAAAGAATGTTTGGTATTAATTTTGAGAGCAAACTTTAAAGAATGTTTAGCATTAGAGTTTCAGGTCAAAGCTTGCAGAATGTTTGACATTAATGTAGGAGGTCGAAACATGAAGGATGTTTCGCAGCCTATGTTTTTTCCAAGTACCATGGAGATAGTGCGTCTGAGGACAAAGAAGGGCTTGAGGACCAGCCCTTATTTCAGGAAGGCCGAATGTAAGACGCAGATATTTAAAAAGGGATCGAATAATGACTGTAGATGCCGAACGTGTTATTAGTCTTAAGTTTGAATGCTGAGGTGTTGTTTTAAAGATAAAGTATAGATTTGTAAACATAGCGAGAGATTTAGGCCACGCAGTGGTGAGGTCATATATAATGTATATTCCTCTAAGAAGGATGGATTACGCTGTCGGAGTAAAGTCTTTGTTTTAAACCACTCGTCTTTTATTTGGCTTACAATGATGCTAATATAATGAACGATTCCAGTTCCTTTTTTAAATATATTTATTTCAGTTTAAATTTTAAGTGTATTTGGTGTGTACTAGAAGTTAAGTGATATCAGTTCGTGCAAGAAAAATAAAGTTTTAAAAGAACAAAGGCATTATGGTTTATTAAAAAAACGTAACACTCCTATTTTCAAATAACAATTGCCTCTTCAGTGACAGGTGGTACAGTCAAATTCAAAACTCATGTCTCCCTAAAATATTATTATTTTCTTTTTTATAAATATAATGTTTCCATGTGCTTGCTTAAAACGTGGACTTAGCTTCATTAAGCGCTCAAGTTTTCATAGAGTCCTGCCTCAGATATGTTTACATTGGATATATTTTTCGCTCACGAAGAAATTTTAGGGCGACGCGACGTGAGTTTTGTATTTCAGTGTACGTATGTTGGATTCACTGACTGTAATAAACAATTTATATTCAATCAAAATATTCAAAACTTACCAGGCAAATTATAAATTCACTCATTTTATATATGTCAAATATATTTAGATTTCACTAATTGAATATCAGTAGGGTCATATACATATTTGAATAGGGCACGACTTGTCAAATATTTAACTAGAATTTTAAATTTTCTAAAAAAATCACACCGAATCAATCACACCAACTTAAATTTTAATCATAAACAAAAATTTCTGTCAGTTACAAAACGGCAGCAGTCATACAATAGTTCACGCACATCACGTTTACGGCTTAAAACATTCCAATATTTAGAAAATTTATATATTTTGATAGCAAGCACCTAAGAGGACTGTTGAAATAAAGTTAATGTAGACTTAGGGGTGATGGCCATACCATTTCTACCTCTGTTATTGTAATCGTGTTTAGCTTTATTAAGTTGGAATTTATAACAAAATATCATTAGCATAGATAGCGCGCTTAAGAATGAAACACAAGACACAGTTAGAAGTTTATAACTGACGCGCCAAAATCTAGCAAATAAAAATATCCTTCGTCATGGTTAAATTTCCCTAAAACATGCAAAAACTGCATACCAATCATCTATTGACGCGTTAAGATCGACTTTAAATGTCGAAACAAGGAACAATGAATGGGATAGCAGACTCTTACATTGGACTTTCCAATTGAGAGATCGATTCAATCTGTGGCTACACTGAACCAAAAATGATCCTGAAACAATGAAAGATATCCTTGTTCACCTGAAATAACGCATTAAAATTGGTCCAAAGAACGAGTTCATCAAATCAATTAAAAAGATTTCTTTAAATGACGACGGAATTTATTTAGTAATAAATCATTCATTAAATAGACGGTAGAATGACAACAGATATTTAAAAATGGATTACAGGATATTTATCTTCAGATATTGGCGGAAGTAATGTTGCCGTATGCGGAGGAAGAAATTCCAATTCGTTGGTGGTATATGAATGATAATGACCCGAAGCATACGACTAGAAGGTTAAGAATTGGTTAGAATAATATAATATTAAGGTTATGGCCTGCCCTGCTCAAAGTTCCCATCTTAACCCTACTGAAATTCTCTGGATAGGCGTTAAGAAAGGCGTAAAAGACATTAGATCATCCAATATCCAAGAATTATGGAGTGCGGTTCAACACATTTGGACATCGATTCCAGTGGAAAGATGACAACGTCTATAGCGCGACCAAATAGATTTGAAACCCGGAAAATATGCGAACTAATTTGTCCATCTCTTTACCGCACTCACTTCTTCATTTTAACCATTTTTCTTTCTCGTTTTTATATATTAAATAACAACTTTTGTGAAAGCTATCAATCAACGATAGTTTGGTGGTGAGGATTGTATAACCTTACTTTTTATGTGTGTGCTTAGTATATGAATTTCAGCTGTCCACCATGGCTAGGGCGAATTCCGCGAAGGATGAAGTCTTAATTTTTCTCCAGAATATTGTGATGTGGAGAAAGCAGCAGGATTATATTCGTTTCGTGTTGATCAAGTTATTAATCGAGTTGTCGCTATGACAGGAAAATTAAAAAGTACCATTCTACGCATTCGTAAGGCATTGTTTAAGAATAATGAACTGAGCGATCAACGTTGAAGGCGATCACTGAAAAATAAGGGTCGATTCAAATACTAATATAGGAGCGTTAGTAATTCGAAGTAATTGCTCCAGATCTGTGGCAGGCCGAGTCATGTCAAACGAATTGAAAAAGAATACATAGAATGTGATAGACTTCATGATGAGGTGACTGAATTTGTCATACGCTTAAGCGAATCAGATAGTGAAATAGAATGGACGGGACGGACTCTGAAAGTTTAGTTTAATACACAATACCTTCTATAATTCTTAAATATCAAATGTCGTTGTAAATATCTTATATATCTTATTTATAAAAAATACATAATTGATTCTACCCAAAACATATGTTGTAATGTAAACATGTAATAAATATAATAAATTGCAATATATATTTCACTTCATTTTATTGGTTGATATTTGCAATATAGTACTTTATACATATCAAGAAACAGTATAATCAATGTAATACTATAGATCAAGGCTTAGTTCAATAGAGTTCTACTGTTCAACCTGTCAGGAACTTAAATTGTTAAGTTAGAGAAAAATCAAAATTTTGCCCGGAAAACTTTTTGTCTCCGAATGTACCGTCCGATTCGACTGTGCTGCTTCAGGTTTCAATTCTACTTGGTTGTACCATACTAGGAGCCATGCTTTGACAGGTGCATACACTCATCCTCAGTAAAGGTTATACAACAAAATGCTAATTAACAATTGATCTTAGACACAAATTTCTTTTACATAATAGTTTTTGTGTGAGAATTTATATTAGTTTTGTATATTTGTGTATATCTGTGTATCAGATTTTTTTTTTCATTTTTCCTAGCTTATCCTTATTATTTTACACATGACTGTATAAGTTTGCTTAGATTCAGGTTCATTTATAACAAACTGTAAATAGCTTGAAAAATGGTATTAAGAAGTGAATGTTTAGAACCGTACTTTTTCGAGGCAGCTAGATGCTGGTTGACAAATTGTCTTTAAAATCAATAGTCAGCCATATGCATGAGCATTTATTTATTTTACTATTGGTTTAATGCGATATTTTCTTATAAATGCATAGATATATGAAACAATACACAATAAATGTGGACTTTCATTTACGTTTTCATACATAAGATTTTATGAAATTTATAAAAGCTGAATATATTGAAAACGTAAATGAAAACCCATACTTATATACGTATTATTTCTTATAAGCGTTTGTGATAGAATATTGCATTAAACCAATAGTTGACTTTGATAGATACCAAAACAATCGTCTGCCATGGTTGACATGTGTCAACCATGCCCATCATCAGACACGTACATATATAAGATAATAATTTAAGAAATACGTTGTCATTAGTGCCCAAATAGTTTCACTTAAAATTATACCATAAATAGACAAAACAGCTATCTTGGGCATATAGTTTATTCTTATAAATCGATAAATACCGAATCAATTAATAAGACAGTTTGAGGAAGGCCGATGTGTTTTGACGATTGTGATTTATAAGAATAAACTATCTGCTCGAGATTGCCGTTTTGTCTATTTATGAATAATTACGAGCGTAGTAATCACGGATATAAATGTACACCATTGTTGTTTTTATAATGATGTTTAGGATTCAATATTAATTTCTACATTCTGACGTTCGGATTAGTTTTATATAGAAACACGTATTGTTAAAGAAGCAATCTGTTCAGAAATTGTTTTGTTTTTATTTTGCTTAATAAAGCTTTTAAATGGCATTTTAGTGCTAAAAATAGATACATATTTCTTATTGTTTGCTTAAATTATTTCTTTAAATAACTAAAACCGCTTAATACTGGAATTACAAAGGCTGACGTTAGGTCTTTAGTGGCTGACTACAGGAGCTTTAGACATTTCCCACACTTATATTTTGATATTATTCAGAATATACCTTTTTTTCAAAAATAAAAATCGGCTTTGAGTTTTAAATTGTTTTCTTCCTATAAAATACTCAACAGAAACTAACAATAAGTTACATAAAAATTGTATATTTTGTGTTAATAGGATTTCTAAATTCCAATCGGATGGCATTACATTGGCACAGTTCCTGTCGAAATCTTTTACCTCCTCACCCAAACTGCGAAAACTATTCTTAAAACAAGACGGATGTTATATACCTATAACGTATTTGAGATATCTAACAGCGGAAGTTCGGACATTTGATTCCCTTTCAATAATCATCAGTCTCTTTCATATGCATAAGTATGCACAGCGGATACATGTCGTCGAGGAAATTATCTTTTCCTTGAGGAAATATGAATCACCTTACGTATGAACGTCGCATTCCCTTGACACCCATCCGTTCTGGTCAAACGTTACAAACTATACAGCCCGTTTGACATTCCTTCGCCGATTGTGATTCACTCGATCTTGATCTCCTTAACGTATCTTGCAGACATAGTCACGTGTGTATTGTTTAAAGTACAAGAGGAATTATCCCATTGTACACGCATTTCCTATTGCTTGCGATTCCATTGTATATAGTTGTGATTTTCATACACTACTAAACCTAATTCAAGTATTTCGATGAAAACTAGAAATTAGCTGGAGTACATACATTAGATACAAAGTAATGAATTAAAGCAAAAATGGGAATAAACGAACATAGGGTGCACCATTGTCAGGTATGTGCGCAAAACATATTTCTATCGATGCCTTCACGACGAACTATTACGTAAGGTAATCCACGCATTCCAAATTAGTAAGTATAGACTGGTCGGAAGGATTTCCTAGAAACTGACGCGTGTTACATGTAAATTAGTCGCATGAGTAATTTCAGAAAGACCTCCACCAAATAAGTATTTATTGTGCCTTTCCTCGAATATGTCCAAAATCATCATTTATTAGTACCCAATGTATATGCATACCTCCCCGTTACCGGATGTTCGATATTTGTATACCGTATACGATTATGGGAACTGGAAAAACGTTTACAAAAGTACTAAAAATAAACGGGTATTTGAGTGGGTGGTAATTTGTTATTTTCCATTAATTTGTATGAGAAGGCGTTGAAATTAATTCCATCTATTTTTGGTTAGAGGATCATAGAAATGAAGAATAGTACTTCCTAAACGAGCTAAAAAAACTAATAAAAAATCAAAATACTTATTAGACGCAATTTGTCTCTAGTCGTCTTGAATATTATACTTCACCAGTTGCAACAAAAATACTTTATAAGCATTAAGATTACCTGCTCGAACATATCACGTACACCAAAATGATAACTTTTACATCCTTATTATCGCAATTGCCTTGACAAATGGTAAATGTTATATTTTAAGTAATTATTTTTTAGAACAAAGAGGTAGAAAGGAGAATTAAATATAAGCTAAAGCCTTTTAGATACTCTCTCCCTTTTCGGTGTTGTGAAAAGAAATAATTTATAATTGAAAAATCACATAACAGTTAAATTAATACGATACTCTCGGGAATTTATGTTCAACAACTTGGTTTAGTTTGTTTGTTAAAAAAATGGACAGTCTTTAATCACATTATGCGCAACATTGTTCAATATTCACGTGAATATTATATCCACGATGCTTGTTACGGTTTACATTTGACAGATTTGACATCCAAGCGAATTCACCAATCAGATTTCAATGGTTATAGTTGAACAGATTTTTTTAAATTTTCGGCTACTTGGGTTCGTGTAACGCTCAAAGAAAAATCTCGTTTTCTGGAAAGTCTTCTGTTTCTGGGAAAAAAGTCGAAATTGAGATTATTCGTAACTCTTATTGATGCAGCTGGGCATAAAACAACTAGATCGACTTAAAAAAATGTCTTCCCCTTTATAAAATTGCATTTTCCCAGATGAGGTATAAACATAAACAATGTTTTAGTTTACAATAATTACCTTCTGTAAGATATGGTAGTATTTGTCCTTAAAAAAATAAAAAACTACCCTGTCGACTACTATTGATATGCAAAATATCTGTTCAGCGGTGTTCGTCTTGAAATTAACACATTTTTTTTTTTATTTAAACATAAGTTTACCAAAAATAAAAACGCATACGACCGAAACCGACAGGTAATTTGTAATAATTTAATCCAGAAGGGTATTGAGATAAAGCTTCGCTTCTTTACCGATTCTCTTTTTAAGTAAAATTTACGATTTACTTGAAAGAAAAAATAATGCAAACAAGTTAATGTAAAGCTAATAAACTACTCTTCTAGTTCTCTTTAGTTGTTCTTATCCAGAAAAAGTGAAAAGAATTAATGGAATTTATATAAATAGCAAAAGTAACTAAACGTTAACTGCTGCTGAAAAACGATTGGCAGTCAATCAAAGTAACAAAAACCACAAAAGTTGTATGTTAATGACTCCAATGTCAAAAGAAAAAAAAAAACAAGAAAAGACAAGTCCAGTCTTATAAATAATTTATATACAAAATACCTAGGTAATAAAAAAAACAATAAAACAATATATGCTTAAAAAATCCTGAAGAATATATTTTAAACTCGTTTCAACTACGTGCATTAATTTTTATTTTTAAATTAGTTTCCATTGCCACTGCAATAAATTAACAGGTAAATCAATTGCTGCAAATGCTTGCAAGCTGCATTAATTCAAATCGTGAGTTTTTCAATGTCAAAAAACTGCGATGGCAACACTACAATAGACACTAACCTTGTCCCAAGAGGACATGCGGTCATGTATATACACGCATGCCAGATATATGCGACGAAATGTGACAAACAATTTCGTTTCCTTGTTCCTAAAAGAATTTACTGAACAGATATGTTCTTTTCTTGTAAACCCTAGTCCAACTAATATGTAATTTAGTAAGTTTAGTAGAGTTTGTTTGTCTCCTAATATAATAGAGAGAAGAAATACACATTTCGAAACAAGCCTCTAGTTTTCTTTCATTCTTACTCGTCAATCAATTCATTCGTTTTTAGAGAGGTTTGCATTTCTATAGACATTACATAAAATTTCAAGCATATAATACTTTTGAAAGTGGAGAATATCATTTAAAAGATAAGAATTCAAAATGTTATGCAATTTTTGCAATTTTGATTTGCCATTTTTGTTTGAAGAAAAATTCTACAAACATTTTTTTTAATTATTTTATAGAAAAAAAAAAAATAGTAACAAATTAGAGTAGATGTCTATAATATGCACCCCCAGCGAAAATGCAAATGTCCTGGGACCCGATTTTTGAATGGCCTCCAACAAATAATTGCCAGTGATTCAGTATATTTACAAACTATCTATATGTGGCGAATCATTATAAAGTAATTTCTATTAACCATTTCAGAATTAAAATACAGCATGGTGAAAAAATTTTAAAAGTGGAAAGGAGAGCAAAAAAATGGGTTTAACATATTAAGGAATAACCAAGTGTGGAAATTTCCGAGGCTATTAGTAGTAAAATAAAACTAGTAAAGGAAAGTGTGAATCTCGACTGACAGATTGGCACGTAAAAAAATAATTTGCGGTTTTACGCTACTGTTTGTCGAGGTATGTCTTTTATTGAGAGGAAATTCAGAGAGGAAGCAATTATTTGTAATTATAAGTTCAATAATTAGGTACTTTTTATATGTATTAAATTATATACACGTTAGTAATCAAATAATTTCCCTAAAGATTAAAAGTATAGGTTATTTGGTGGTAATGTATTTTGCTTATTACAACCCTTGAGGTCAGTTATAAATAAAAAGAAGACAATATTTATGAAAAGCGACAGCATTTTGCCAGAACTATAAAAAATAGTCGCGTATGTAGCTGTTAGCTACGGAATTATCTACGTACCCGTACGTACCGTCTAGTACCAGAAACCTTGCCAAGCCTTAGCATTGGAGTACCACATGAAACGGTTTTAAAAACCGATTTTCACTGAAAACCGATTAACCGGTTTTAGGAAATATCGGTTAACCGGTTTTTGATATTTGACAATTTTCGCAGCACTATGAGGAAAAGGACTTGAAAAGACACTGAATATTTCTCTAGAGTTTGGTTGAAGTACGTAGATGATATTTTCGCGATTTTCGACATTGCCAAAGCAACTATCGCGAGTTTTGTCTCAAAACTAAACTCAAAATTCGATAGTATTAAATTTACTGTAGAAGAAGAGATGAACAACCAACTCTCTTTTTCAGATAGTTTAGTGATAAGAAACAATAATAAATTAAAAATAGACGTGTATAGAAAAGAAACCAATACAAATAGATTCATAATGGCCACCTCTAATCACTGTGGACAACATAAAATGGCCGGCATTAATTTCCTAATCTTACTTATAAAATACCCACTTAATAAGGCGAGATTTAAAAAAGAATTGCAATTCATTCAGAAGGTATCGATTTATAACAGTTACATAGACGTAGTCCGAAGAGTAAAGAAATTTCAATATAAATATTACATTAGAAGTGCCGCGACTTTAACTTCAGAAGACAATTGCGACAAAAAGTTTGTGAAATTACCTTTTCATCGTATTTCAAAAGGTTTAGACAACATTTTTAAGGAACAAAATTTGAACATTTTTCCTCGCGGAATACACTCAGAAATCTTTAAGCTAACGCGAAAGATAAATGTCACCCGAATGAAAGACTGGGCATTTACAAAATCGGTTGTAGCGGGTGTGATAAAATTTATATTGGACGAACGAACCGTGCGATCGCAACCAGATTCAAAGAACACATTGCATGTTATCAATTTGGTAGACTTGACCCAACCAGCGTTGCGCAACATATAAACGATACCGAACATAAAAACGACATAGAAAACTTTGAATTAGTGAAAAATTTACAATCATGGAAAGAGTTAGACGCATACGAAGCCATATATGTATATTGCTGTGTTTCATAAGAGGGAAACCACCAACCATATTGGAATGCAGTTACTATTTTATGTACACACCTGTTTGTAAGTCCAGTATAATTTGGATTAATTCACACTAGTAGTCATGGAAGTTGAATATAATTTATCGTCTGACAACTATACGATAGCCTGGTGTCCTAGGTATCTATTTTGATTGAATGGGGAGTGACCTAATGTAATTCGTGGTGAGAAAATGATGAAAATCCTTGGTGACGAGGTTGTTGATAAAAAAGCTGCTAGAAAGATATTTTTATTTTTATAAAGTGTAATGAGTTAAGTGGTTTTTCCTGTCTTACGTCTGGTATTGAAGGGGATCTTCTATTCAAATTCATGTAATTACTCTATTCTGGAAATATACAGAAGAAACGTGAGGATTGTTCGACATTATAAGAAATTTTGCTGTATCTACTACACCTGGGTGTTTGTTCTACGTGGGAGTGTGCATGTGTTTGCTGTTCCGGGTCTAATCATACATCCTGAATGTAACGAAGGAGGTCTGTTTCCTGAATTTTCCTGCTACCGATGTTATTCCTCCTGGTCTGGCCCTTTTAGCTGTATATACGTGCGAATCTGGATTGTCACTACAAGGAAATCACATTTGGAGGTATTCTGATGTCCGTGTAAACCGGTAAACGAGGTATTTGGTCAAAACATTGTTTAAATTTTTGTATAAATGAAAAAAGGGAAATGCTGTGTTTCATAAGTGGAAAGCTACCAACCATATTGAAATGCAATTACTATTTTATGTACACACTTGTTTGTAAGTCCAGTATAATTTGGTTTAATTCACACTAGTAATCATGGAAATTGAGTATAATTTATCTTCTGACAACTGTACGATAGCCTGGTATCCTAGGGATCTATTTTAATTGAATGGGGAGTGACTCAATGTAATTCGTATAAAGAAAATGTATGAAAATCCTTGGTTACGGTGGATAGTTGATGAAAAGTCTTAAAAAGAGCTGTGTCAATTCTCATCAAAGATAAATGAATTAAACCATATTGCGGGGGTATATCTGGTATCGAAGGGGATAAATTCACAAATTTGGTGTTTACTATATCTGGGCACTTGTTCTACATGGGAGTGTGCATGTGTTTGCTGTTCCGAGTCTAATCATACATCCTGAATGTAACGAAGGAGGTCTGTTTCCTGAATTTTCCTGCTACCGATGTTATTCCTCCTGGTCTGGCCCATTTAGCTGTATATACGAGCGAATCTGGATTGTCACTACAAGGAAATCACATTTGGAAGGACTCTGGCGTCTGTAAGAACCGATAAACGAAGTATCTGGTCAAAACATTGTTTAAATTATTATTATTTCGTATGAGATTTAAATTCTGAGCTTTTGTAAGTTGGCAAACGTGGTTGGTGGTTTTCTATTCTCTTATGATGGTGCGGGATATTTTAAAAGTTCCTTTTTGAATTAAAGAATCTATATTATACTGGATAATTGAGTAATACTTGTTTGAATATCCCAAGTAACTATACTCACCCTGAGTACGAGTTCTCATACTTTTTTATATATTTCCTGTATAGACTTGTTCATGAATTATACGTGTTATTAATGATTGCACTGTTTTATTAAAGAAAGTTATTTATTTATTTTTCTTTTGCTTGTTAAAGCATTAGCCGGGATAATCACAATAATATATATAAAAAAAAACATTCAAATAACTTATTAAATAGACAAGCAGCATCCCGGGAATACTCCAGTTTAATAAGATCCCACATTCGTCCCTAATTCTTGGTATTTCGAAGGGTCAAGTAAGCGTAGAGAAAACACTTGTAAATATATATGTTTCCTTTTTAGAAGAAGACAGCGATGCATGTTTAGGTAATATGTCCTTCTTATTTTTACGGAATCCATCCGGTCTTCAGTTGATAATGGGAACCAACGTGTTCCCGAAACAATTGTCCCGAATTAATCAAATCTTTTGTAGTGCGGAGTGCGAAACTTTATTCGTATGCCCACTTATAATGTATTACTGGGTGTATCTCAAGAAAATACTTCTAATAACGACAGACTTCTGGTTGTACCGGAAGTAAATACAAACTTTGTCATTTTAAACGGAATAGCCGGTACCTATATTACTGCACTTTGGGATTCCTTATTAAATTTAAATGGCACTTTGCTGCCAGGCATGTATTGGATCTATGTCGCATGGTTTCTGAATTTTATGATGCTTTTTTTTTGTTTAAGTGACATTAGTTCGAAATTTAAAATATGTATCTCCGAAACTGTGAAACTTATAATGATGCGGTTTCCAGTTTTCATTTAAGTATAGAAGAACACACATCTTTTATTATCTATTCTTATTTTTTCATTGTGCCTATCTCCAAAGCTACCAGAGATATTCCTCACTACTCAGATTTTTACGATAGAAACGTATTGCAAACAAGCACGGCCATGGAAAAACAAAGCATGTTGTTTATTGACATAAATTTTGACATTTCTTGTTCGAAATAAGACGGATAATATATAGTTAGAAAGAAATTATTCAACGGAAGAACTCATTGATATAATTCTTGGATTGGGTGAGTGAGAAAAACTGTGTTCTTGCTAATATAGTAGTATTTATGCAATTCGGTTCAGCGAAAAACGACATACAGAAGCAATCAGTTTTACTTACAGGCTTTGTAAACGGTTTGTTGAAACTGGAAACGTTAACTACAAAAGAGAGAAAAAACAGAGACAGAAACAAATCAGGCAAATATAAATGGCAGTTTTGTGACAGTTACAGAAAATCCAAATCGGTGCTAATGAAGCAAGTTTACAGAAATATATTGGAATAAGTAAGAGATTAGCCCAAAGAATTTTAAAGACACATTATTTTCATGAGTACTGTATTCAACTGCACCAAGCTCTGGGGGATGACTTTCAGGGCAGGGCACAGTTTTGTACATATGTAGACACAACTCAGTCTTCAAAAAAAATTAATCAATCAATTAATAAATGGATTACCTAGATTAATTCCAGACACAAAATATGTGGTTATAGCAAGATAGAGCCTCGGCCAATTTTTAGCAACAAGTGAGAGCCCTGTTAAATAATCAGTATGAAAATCGCTGGAATGGAAGAGGAAGACCAGTTAATTGACCTCTGAGGTCGCCCAACCTAACAAAAAGTTTTTTTTATGGAAGTTGTAAAAAAACAGGTTTATATTGAATCCAACCACTGAACAAATGCGACAAAAAAATGTCCACACAATTGCCTCTATATACAGCTGCCATGCTTAGAAATACGGGGCCAGGATTGGTAAATACCTTGGAATACATTTCGAATATTTGCTAAAATAAGAAATTTATTTAATAATGTTAATTCGAGTGTAGGATTCCAAGACCACATCAGCGTTAAAGATACCGCTTACTTTATTTTATTTTTTCATTTGTTTATTTGTTTCGTGTGGTCCTATTGGGATCTGTAGCCATGCCAGTAATGTTGCTGTCAAGCCTGGTGAAATGCAAGGGGAAGGTGGTCGGTGCTTTGTAATCTGTTTCTATCGTGAAACACTGAATAACCATATACGACTTAGAATATATCTGACACAAAGTGCCCTTTAAATTTAATAAGGAATAAAAGTGTAACAAAATACAAGTTGCATTATTTAAAATAACTTAATAATCTACTTCCAGCACAATCGACAATACTGAAAATATTTTCCTGAAATACATCCCATAATACAGTATGTGGCCATATAAATGAAATCCCTAACTTAATTCAGAAAAGAGCTATAACTATTGCAGGGCCCTGTATAAATATATAGCAGGTTTACAATTATTTCCATTGCAGCGGTAGAGGTGGGTGCCACCACAGCCATGGCACATAGACACGCCCGCTTTCACGTCACTTAGAGTTTTGGTCGCCCCTCTTGCCGCACCTTTAGCCACCATTCTACTGCTCCGTATGTTGTTATGAGTCTAATTACCCTTGTGTCTAATCGCAGAGTCATCTTGGGACTAGGAGCCCAATCTTTTCCACCGAACCTCCTCCACTTCCCCGGGAGTGGCCGTATTGGTTGTATACTAGGTATGTGAGTTCCATGTAAGTCTTTGATCAAACCATGCCCCAAGGTATTTCGCCTCTTTAACAAATGGAATCCTTTCCCTTCTTATCACTAATAGTTGTAAGCCTTCTAGCGTTCTTTTTCTTATAGGCGTGGTGTGTATGTGTATTTTCTGAGCATTGACTGATAATCGCCCTTATTTACTCCATTTGTTGACCGTATTTAGAGCTGCTTTCTAACGACTACTGTAAGGTCGTCAGTATCCGCCAGGCAGTGAAGGCTATTTATGTCTTTATGGCCAGTTTCCGGATTAGGTCGTCCACTAGGCTAGCTCACAGTAAACGGAGACAATACTCTGCGCTGCGAGGATCCCCTACCCACCCGCTTGGATGCAATTATCTTTCTTTCCAAGCTGACTTTTATCCACTGCAGAAGCTTCGGTGTAACGTTTTCTCTACATAAAGTCTCGACAAGACGTTTTCATTATCCGTCTCTTGCTTTCCACAGTTTCGTTTACTGCAATGATATTTATCACGTCTCTGTTTTCCATTTTCCACGTTGTACAAATGCAGCACTCTGGACAGCTCAATCATTAACAAAAATATCAAATCCAACAGGTAATAAGGAATTAATACATTCGATTGTTCTCAATTGCTATTGATATAGTGACTATCGGAGATTGAAGCACATTAGTCCGCTGAATGCAACCAATGTTTTAACACAATACTCCAAAAACAAGAAATAAATCTTAAATTTGCATGTGACTTGCAATAGATGGTATTTGCGTTTACCAAAGTAAATTCAGAACTCGTTAAATCTAAAGGATTTAATTGCAACTTTTTCCAGTCGTAGTGTCTCTGATTACTAAGGGCGGGCTTGCGGTTTGTGTCGCTATTGTTATGCATGAATGAAGTCATAATGAGGAATTATTGTAATTTCACTATCATGAGGTAAACGGCTATTTGCAAACGTATTTTCTAATATTTCATGTTTATTATGTATCTCCTATGTACAGGTGTCCGTTTACGTTTTGACTCCTACCTACAGGCTATTATTTAAGATAGAAGAACACTTTGAACACAAAAGTTATATGATTTTTGCTCTATTATCCTTTTACAATTTTCAAAGTTGATATTATCTCATAAATTAATAGACAAATGAATACAACTTGCATTTTTTCAAATACAATACTCTGTATATTATTAGATAGTGTGAAAGACCTCTTTTCACTGATTTCGAATATATACAGGGTGAGTTTTTTACCTTGAGACAACGGAGTATCTCTAAAACACTGCATCAAATCAAAAAAAGATCTTCATAAAATTTGTTATAATGTAGGGGGTTACTGAATGGTGAGTTCATGAGAAACATTGTTAATTGTATAAATAATGGGGATCGTCATGTTGAAAATGTTTAGTATTTTAGTTGTTTTGTTTTTGGTAACTAAATATTCTTTTCAAAGATTGCAATTTGCTTTTTACAGTAAAAAATTTACAAATCAATATATTTCTGCTAATAACTTGTAATGATAGAGAGAAATTTTTCCCAAGAAAATTTTTCTCCTCACGCAGGATTCGAACCGACAGTCTCTCGTTTACCGGACGAGTACCCTACCAATTAGGCCAGAGAGGAGCGTGTAGATTCGAAAGATAATTCGACCTATGTCGATGTTAGATCTTGAAACGCCGGCAGGACGGCGAATATGCATAGATTGCAAGCTTTTTACAGCAAGAATTAACAAATTAATGTATTTCCGCTAATAACTGTAATGATAAAGAGGAATTTTTTCCAAGAAAAATTTTCTCCTCACGCAGGATTCGAACCTACACACTCACGTTTACCGGACGAGTACCAGGCCAGAGAGGAGCGTGTAGATTCGGAAGATAATTCGACCTACATATGTCGATATTAGATCTTGAAATCCTGTTTATCATTACAGTTATTAGCAGAGATACATTAATTTGTAAATATTCTTTTCTTCTTTATATTAAATTCCATACTTTTCATGGCAATCTACAGAGTTTTCATTGAAATGATATAAACTCGAGTAATTCAAAAACTTATTCAAATATCACCAATGTATATATATTTAAAATCAGTGAAAGGAGATCTTTCATACTATCCAACAATATGCAGGGTGTTGTATTTAAAAAATGCTAGTTGTATTTATTTGTCCATGAGATATTAACTTTATGTATGTACGTTTTTTCTTGATTTGACCGAATGCGAAAATCGTTTCTGATGCACACATATACAGTAAAAACCAATTCAACTGCGGATAGAAGCATGTGCTTCATACGTAGCGTGTTAGCAAAAAAAATGATCGCGCTTTACATGTACAGAGTGGGTCAAAGTGTAAAGTTGATTCGCAATAAAGTTTCGGCCTAAACAGGGCGTTAACTTAGATCAACTCACGATTGTGCATGCCTAGGTTAAAAAAAATAATTTTACGTTTAATTCTTTGACGGAAACTGCGAATGTCAAATTCTGAGAATGTAAATCTCTGCACAAGCCGAAAAGGTGCCGGTATACCGTAAAGAGCATAATTATCTTTTGGGACGATTGTCTCTGTTACGAATTACGAAAATAGCATTAGGCGGCATATATCCCAGTAAACCAAATTCAAATTTCCCGCAATTATATTTAGTAACTTCAACTTAAAGGTATTCAAATAACTATTAATGTAATACAAAATCGTTGGTAATTTCATTCTTTAATGTTGAAGTTACTAAAAATAATTGCGGGAAATTTGAATTTGGTTTACTGGGATTGCTACCAGCAAAAAAAAAAACGTGTAGAATTTATTTCACAAATATTATATTCATGTCATTTTTTCTGGTTGTCATTTTATTCTCTTCGTGTACAAATATGTATATACTCGCTCGCTCTACAGATGGCAACTACAATGAAATATATTCGATTTTCTCGGCACACACACGAAAAGTTGTCAGCACGATATAATGATATATGTAGTTGAAGTGGTTTCTGCGGTATATATTTTAAAGTTGAAGTTGTCACGGACAATATCGATCAACAGTCATAAGTAACATACACACCAAATAATTAATATTTATGTTGCGCATACATTGTTTTTACGTTGTACGTTTGCTAAGGAATAATACGTAGTAATATGTTAAAAAAAAAAAATTGATTCCTCGCACGCGTTGGTCGAGAGAGTAATACACATGGTCAGCACGAGTGGGTATATAAAATATATGGTAGTTATATGTAGCATGAGTTTGTACTTTGTAAAATATTAATTAGTAGGGGAAGGTGGGGCAAGATGGGAACACTAAGCTTTAGAACACTGCATCAGGATTGCAAATTGATATACAAGGTTCTAAGTACGCTTGTTGTAATCTTTAAACATTTATCTGCTGATGGGTGAATTTACAATTTTTCGATGGGTACTCTTGATGTTGTGAGAAAATTTTGCAAAGAAATGTGTAAATACACCATCTGCCCCAACATGGGGGCAAGATGGGGTTCCAGGTGAGTTAAGAATGGGTCGTACCATAAATCTAGGTAATAGGTAAAAAAAAAAATAGATTCTTAAAACATTCTTAAAACATGCAGGAACAAAGCTTAAACTCTTTAAAGCGGAACTACTTAAAATAAAAAAAAAAACAATAACGATAAGAATATTAAATTTAATCTTCACAATTGAGACAATAGAAGACGAACTCATCCACGTTATTCGCACACCCTCCATGTACCCAACCTCGCCATACATGGCATTGTATCAATACTTCCCCTTACAATACTAACATTGAGCGCCATCTTCCTCAACAGAAGAACTTGATTATTCCCTTGACGTTTTCTAAAAATCTATCTCTTTGCTTTCTTTACAAAATTCGGCTTCTTGATCTCTTCTGTTTTCTTCTTTGTCATTTTTTTTTCCTTTAACCTCCCTCAGTACTTCTAGTTGCCTTAGGGATTCTCCAGACTTCTATTTTCTTGTAGCAGATTTTTATAGGTAGTGCTTGTAAAGATTGTTGTCTTTTCCTTGTTACGCTTTGATTGAACCTGTACTTTATTCCTAACATGAGAAATAGGCATTATGTCTTCGAGAAAGCATAATGGCGTATCCAGGCATAACGGACCAGACTGAACATGAGATACTGATGTCCCCATGTTTCCCCATACCAATAGCCCCAATTGAAATAAACAAATAACGCACTATAGAAAATACATGCAATACATGTCAATTAATAAGTACAAAAAAGTGTAGTTGTAAATAATTCACTTATGCTTCCGTTACTGGCCGTTGAACTCACCATCAAAATAATAACGAAATTCTGCAAATTGCAAAGTTCACGCACAAACAGCAGTAACTTTGTTATTACGACTAATAAAGTTTCCTACATTACAACAAACATAAAACAGCACTTGTCAATATTAGGACGGCTATTATTTGACAGATGCTTACTGCTGTTTTGCTAGATAAGACGATGTCCCCATCATGCCTCGTGGCCCCATCTTGCCCCACCCTCCCCTATATAATAGCGCTGTTCGAACATGCAGTTCGCGATCCGGTTCGTGATTACGTAAACCAATCAGAGAACAGATTAGAGTTCTCGCGAACTGGAATGCGTTGTCTGATTGGTTCACATGATCGCGAACCGTTTGCGAACTGCATGTTCGAACAAACTTTATGTATGCTCAGACGCATGCAGTGATAACGCACAATACGAGCACACACATGACGCGAGTGGAATGAAGTTTAAAAAAAACTTTAAACATTGCAATAGTTAATTAACATTCATTAAATACTTTAACATTTAATATGAGATTTTATTCCCAATTTGAATGTGTGAATTATTTTCACACGTGTTGTTATTCTAAAAAAAAACTTTTTATTATAGCTAGTCAGACAATTTGAAATGATTCGTGTGTTCTGAGGAAAGTGTACATCTTCTGCAATTAAAGAAAGAACAGTTATTTAATCAAATATAATCGAAAATTATAAAAATGGTAATTTTTGCATCCTTTCGCCGCACAAGCAGGCATTTTATACAAATTAGCGACCTATAAACAAAATTTGTACAAATATGTATAACGACCACTTAATCTCTCACCTCAAAAGTATTTGTACATAGATACAAAATAAAATAAAGCTAAATTCAGAAACTATATTTAAAATAAAAATCGTCAGCAAAACAATAAAAACAAAATAATGAAAAATAAACGTTTTAATATCACGCGCGATGATGCTGCGCAGAAAAATCTTATTTTCGTACCTCTTGTGAGCATGAGCATACCTAACATACTATAACAGAAAAAAATGCGTTTAAAGATTTACATAGTAAAAGTTGTTGCGTTTTGACGGCGTTGCTTTTCTATTATCATGACTTTCTTTCGGACAACTTGAAATTTTTGCACGCGCTGCAAGCCACATACACTCAAAATCGAAAACTGCAGCAAAAACTCCAAAATCTGCAGCGGTAGAAAGCCAACTAGCAGTCCGAGCATTCCGGAACGCAGGCGCGTTGTTTCGGGGATAAACAACTGAGCTGCGGCTCTGGGATTTTCACTGAATGTTTTCCGGATGCCAAGCTATCGTTTAAGATTTTTTAGACCCCCTACACGAGATTCTCCCTTAAGGGAATTATTTGAGATCTGCAATTCAGAATAAGTCTAAAAATTTGCAACTGTAGCTTTTTGCCCTAAACAATTTTTCCTAGCATGGAGTTTATCAACGTAGGAGGATGACTACAAATTTGCATCCAGCTATGACTTTTCATTCTGAACAATATTTCTTAGTAACAATTTGCATACTGCCAACGAAACAGATACTTTACCTGAAGCGAAAACAGTTTTGATTCAGCTGCAAAGACTATTGAATTATAAAAATCGAAAGTAAACAATGAAAAAAGTTTCCACATTAAGCAGGACTTATTTCCAAATATTAAATTCCAATTCAAAAATTTTTTCGTCCATCATAACTATTGTTAACTCTATCAGTAGGCACGTTATGTATGTCATTTGACTATTTTACCAGTTTTTTTGGAGATAGTGATTGAAGATTTATTTAGAAAGTCAGCTCGCAAGGGTTTGTTTCGAACATGTTTCAATACAAGAAAAAGCTGAAAATATTAAAATAAATATTCTAGGACTCGGTGGGTTCGACTATTTTGTACTCGAACTCGAGCGAGTCCAAAACTAGAATACCTACTTCAACATTCTACACATGATCTCAACATTCGCTTCTGCTCGTGGATTCTAGCGTATTGCATTGTTATTTTCGCTTTATACAATTTTTGTTTGTAGACAAAAATAAGTTGAATCTACAAATGTATTGGTAATCATATTACTACTGACCTTGACTGTCAGAACTATTAGCGATACAAATGTGATATACATACACTTGGTGGTAAGTTGCACAAATCGTTATGCATGTAATATTTCCAATCGAGTCGCATAAAATAATTAATCACCACGGATGCTCAGGCTTCGCAGTACAATAAAAGGCAAGAACACAAGTTCACTCACGCAAATATTTTGACCAAAATTGGACGCTGTAATAACTTAGCAAACGGAAAAGCGAAATTCTCTGAATAATAACCGACGTTTTACCTCGTGTGCACCGCGGCCGCGAACGATGGGATTTTTTTCCCAATGGAAGAACAATCTCACCTACATTTGACCTACAACACTCGCGTTACCATAAATGTACACTTACTGATCAAGGTCTTTTCTGTTTATATCACAAGTATTTATTTTTTATTCTCTTGTAAGCATTATTTAAATAAACTAGATATAAACAAGTCTTTCCAGTCCTATTAACAGACTGGGAGCTACTTAAAAAAATATAAATTGAAGGAAAACTATTAATTCCAATAATATAATTTATGAATACTTGTTTGTTTTTATAAAAACATCGATGCAAAATCTAAAAGCTCATATTTCTATTCGTACAAGCAGATCCACTTGAGGAATATAATATAAAATATAATATCACATTTAAGGACTATTTCCTTTCAGGAGACATTGAGCAGAACAGCTTGCAAGTGTAATCAAATGACGTGATTCAGATCTATGCGATGCTCAGAGGGGTTTAGTTTTACTGCTGAAGATCAAAACATAATTTCATTGAAGGGCTTATTGTAAAAACATGAAGAATACCTCAATTTTAAGTCAATAGTCAGTTTTATGTATTTTTCTAAAGCTTATGTATTTACGTTTTTGTTGTCACCTAAAAAAATAAATCGTATTATTAAAATTAAGGGGCGTTACGTTTAAATCATAAACATAGATAGTGGATAGACGAGTGCACATCCAAGTTTTTTGACATCATTTCGATCAGAGGCAGCTCCTCTTAGAGAGACAAATTAATCTTTAATCATCTTGGTTACCAAAAGTTGGTTTTTTATCTTTCAACCTAAAATGCCAGAAATACCTTAAAAATATTATCAAGCAATATAACACCAAGAAATTACAAATATTACAACATTTTGTTTTATACGCTTACCAAAACGTAACGAAGTATACTATAACAGAATTTCATAAAAACGGGTTTTGTTTAATTCAAGCTTTAATGGAGTTGTCTGCCAGAAAATTAGTCGCAAAGGGTTTTTTTCTGGTTCCAACGATATTAAGTATTTGATGTTCAAATTAAAAATTATTTATGTAGCTATTAGTATCACAAAAAATATTGACCATTAGTAGAATTAAAGAATAGCTACCAAATTAATTATAGCATATGATTGTTGCGTGTGCTCAAGTTTTCCTAATTCTTTCATAAAGTTTTGATCAACATTTCTTTAATATCGTTTTCTAACTGTTTCTGTTCTTTTTTATTGGTTAAATTTTCGTTTTATTTCGTTGTATTAATTAATATTACAAGTTTATGTACCCAGAAATACATAATATGAAATGCAATATCAATATTATTACTACATGGATATATATTATATATTTTTTATTGTTATATTAATTGTCTAAATGTTGCCTAAATATTATCCTTCAGAAGAAGTATACTATCATTTAGTAGTTCTAGCGACATTAGAAAAAATAGTTGCACCTATAAAGGAATCCATAATTGAGGTTTGCATAAAATATTAATTAACATCGTGTTCATGAATTTTTTTAGATTTTTACTTCAACAGCTATAACAAAGAAAGATTTGAAGTTAAATCTGCAGTATGTAAGGCTTTAATTTAAAATTAGTATAAAGACAGCGAATACATCTACCCACGACATACAAGATTAAACCATTAGAAAGAAATTAAAATATTATTTAATCATCAATAAAATTAAATCAAGACTGCCTTCGAAGTTTATTTTTTTTTTAGAAAATCGAAATTTTAAAGTATAATTCAATGTATGTGCTAAAAGTACTGTTTATTATAACAATCAAATATGATGTAAGTATAAAATACGAAAAATAGGAATACCTCCAAATGTTTCTATTTCTTATATTAAATCAATATTTTACAAAGCACAAAGATTGGCGACAATCTTTTAAATTGCACTTCAAATTGTGACAGCTGTCAGTGACAAACCAAAATTGGAAAAAGGTGGCATTTGATTGTATTATTTTATTACAACAGGAAGTGAACAATATTCAATTCGTTCACTTAATTTTACGTTCTTTCGTGCATGTTCAGTCTCCCCACTCTGGCAATTGAAGTGAATTGCATTGAAGAATCCCTCAAGCACAAAGAAATTCTACAATCAGTTGGTTCAATAAACGCATTCTTTTGCTTGACAAACTGAAAGTGAAAAACTATTCACATTCAATTATATTACTTTCAGTTAGTTCACTTTATTCACCACGAAGGAATACGCCTAACATGTTAGAAGTATAACACAAAACATTTATTATCGAAAGCCTTTAGAATTGCTCGAAAATTAAATAATGGAGAATGGTTTTATTCCATTAATCAGTGCAGGTAGGATTTCCGACAACAGTTTCCTAATCTGGCAGTGACTTAGGCGCAGCTTTTAAGTCATGTTCATACTTGTATTGACAAATTTCGTACAAGTGACGCAGTAACTCGTAAACCTGATGGTTATTTGCGTATAAAATTCAAGTAGCTTATGGGCTCACGCAGGTAGATTTTGATACGAGTCAATGGTCAATATTTTTTGCACACATTTTGGTAACATACAAACTGTGAAGGTGATTAGTGCGGGCGTGCACTGCGACCCACGATTTAAAAAAAAGCATGGCCTATTCTAATCAGGAAAGTATTTGAAAGCACGGTAGCTCAGTATTATGTGACTGCTTATATGTTCATTTATGCTGGAGAGTTTTCGAATTACAGTCAACTGGGCTCAGCTTGTGTTCACACATAAGGAATCAACTTCGTCTCATATCATTATCCTTTAGAAGGGACAAATAGCAGATATTACCTATAAATTTATTCAGGACAGACTTCTGAATAAAATAAATAAAAATTAGATCGTTCGTTCAGAAAATATTGCGAAAAAAATGAGAACAGTAATGGGTTTTCTTGAACCGTAACAAATTATGTAAATGATTAAATATAAATATGTTTTAGACAAGAAATGAATAGACATAGGTCCTTAAGCAAACAAGTTACAGTGTCATTAACTGTGCTACATTATAATACAAAAGCCTGCTATTACGACCATTGACCTCTCGATTGTTTACATAAATGGTAAGTAAGCATAAATATTAATGTCGGTTTTAAAAATAGCAAGGAAGCATACGCGACCAAAGGATTAAATAAGTCTCAATCATGAATATTAGTTACTTAATGATTGCTAACTATTTTGGTTAAGAATATACAGACTATCCCCAGAACTGGCTCATTAACATTTTCTAGAGATCTCTAGTAGGAATTTGAGTCAGTTCTGTGGTACACCTGCATAAAAGTAGTTAACTTTGTTTTATTTTCGAAATTATAAATCTAATTATAAATAAAAAGCATTAACCCTCCATTTTTTATTTTAATTCTTACATTTTGACGCTACCTTTTGCAATATTTTCTAGTTATTATCCGCAATAGTGCTACGAATCGAAACTCTTTTTACGTGAACCTAGTTTGTCCTAGCCGAACATAATATATTATTTATAACCACGGACCACCTGTGCCCCCTTCTTTCAAAACTGCTTTCGGATTTCAAAATAGCAAAGAGTTTAGCAGCACATAGAACTAAAAGTAAAGCAATCATAACAAATGTAAATGCTTCGAGCCATAAATTCGAAATGGCAAATTTAATAAAAACTGTCAAATTTAGTATATTAACTGATGAATCTACGAACATAGCAGTTGTGAAACCTGCTTGCATAGTTATAAGATATGTTGACAAAGATGTTGGAAGAATTGTTTCTTCTTCATAGGAATTACTTTTTATTGATGAAGAAATGGAAACTGAAAGTGCAGGTACGGCAGACTCTCTATTCAAGAAAATCATAGACATTTTCTATAAACATAATATTCTTACAGATTCAACAGGAATTATTGGGGGTATGGCAGCCAAAGTTTGAATCAATACTCAATCTTTTTAATTCTAAGCTTTCGCAATTATTTTATTGCTTTCTCAGAGAATCAAAGTTAAGAGTGACGTCGGAGATAAATAACACAAATATTATGAATAATACAACATGTTAAAAGTCAAGAATTTAAAAATTATATTAAAATTATTTAATTATAGATTTAAAAATTAAAAAGCAAACAAGATGCGGGAGGAGGCCATGACAGCGTGCACACGACACAGTTTCACAGGGAGCAATAAAATAATTGCGAAAGCTTAGAATTAAAAAGATTGAGTATTGATTCAAACTTCGGCTGCCATACCCAATAATTCCTGTTGGACCTAACATTTACGGCCAGTACTTCTTTTCACATATTCTTACAGATAATAATTGGATTTGGTTCAGATGGCTATAATGCCACCATGGGGCGGCACAACTCTCTCGTCTAGGTTCAAAGAATTACGCCCTGGAATTTTTGTGATGAACTGCATATGCCATTCCCAACATTTGTGCAGCAGCGACACATGTAGAAAGTTTACCGCGGTCAATAGAAGATTTTACAGAAACATCTATAATTTTTTCAAGGTAAATTATAATCCTAGAAAAAAATATAAGTTATATGTTTCTTTTACAAGTCAGCAGTAAACGACAAAGCCCGTGCAAACAATTTCAAATGATTGTGAATGTGGAAGTTCATGAAATTCCGCACCTGTCTCAGACAAGGTGGTTTTCGGTTGCTTCAGTGGTAAGGCGTATGTATCTTGGAGCGGTGGTATGCATTGCAACCTTTTTTTAGTGTAAAGTAGTTAATGAGCGATTACTAGCTGCAGAAGATATTGATAGAGGTCTGTATTATGAAGCCATACTTTTTTTCTCAATAATATTTTATACAAAATAGTCTCCATTAATAAACATTTTCAATTTGACAAAGAAGCAATTTTTACTTTACATAATTGCTGCTTTGTTATACGGAAACACGATAATGTATTACCAGACATTAGTAACAAGATCTGGGACTTCTTCCCAGATCCTGCTGCCAGAGTAAGGATTTTGCTATGGTTTTCTTTACTCCTTGGCAAATGCTGGGGGATAACTAAAAACGGAATTAACGTATTTCTGCTATTAACTGTAATAATTACGAGGCATTTTTCTTGGGAAAAAAATCCTTCTTAATTATTACAGTTATTGGCAGAAATATATCCATTCGTTAATTATTTCATACTATAAAAAGCTTGCAATCTTTGCATTATAACAATAGCTGATAGCTGACCGATTTACAGTAGAATCTCGATTATGTGAACTAATCACATATTTCAGCATTACACATGAAGTAGCATTCAGAAAATTACAAGGCTACTATATTATATTTTTTGTTATTAACAATCATAGGAAAATTATTTAGTTAGAGTAGGAACATTTCAATTTCAGTACGTAGAATAGGTAGCCTCGTGTAGTACCTCTAGGTGGAGCACGGGGTTGGGATGATTTGTAATTATTTAGCTTTTCAAGTATATTACCAGACAAACTTTAAAAGAAATTACAGTATGCAAAGTATTATAAGTGTAAATCAAATATGAAAACCAAAATTGTTTTACTTTTCCATATCAGCAGCCCTTAATCAAGTTGTAATATAATTACATAACGTCGACAATAATAATCAGAAATAGATGTATGGTAATTTTGTGTTAAACCAAAAGTTTTTGCGTTTTCTATATGGTCAACATGATTTGGCGTTTCCTTGAAAAGGAATATATTTTAAATCAACGCATTCTTCGAAATAATTATATTTTTTTGTTGAAAATAAGTTTTATTCTTTTAAGTGAAATAATGATAGTCGATTCAAGGCCTGTTTATTTTGAACTTGAAATTGTGCACGTTGACAAAAAACCGTAAGCATTTTGGAACAAGCGGTTTTTCCTTTTCTTATAATTCATATAATTCACTTTAGACTTTATTTTTATCCGATTTTACAGAAAAGCGTTACACACATTAACACAACAAAATGCCATGGTCATTTTTGATTGAAATAAAACCTGAAGAATCTCCAAAAAATACATGCACTCCATGTTTATCATATACGGAGGACATGCGGTTATAGAATGTTGTAAAAAACCGCCAAACCTTTGACCCTGGTACTGGGGGGGAGTTGAATGCAGTCACCATCTCAGCACCATAGTGTGCCATGGTCGAAATCGTCTCTCCAATGGTGACGACTCCTATCAGATACTGATTTGGTAAATACCATGTTGGCGTGTTATAATTGTATTTTCCACCCTATTTGTGTAAAATATGTTCTATTCCTTGAATGAAACAGGAGATGTGCCATCTATGCGACAATTTCTGTACTACACATAAGTATATAGCTATACCACAGTATAAACCTTATCCCGTAGTTTCACTAAGTGTCGGCGCCTTTGAAGGGGAGGAAATTCGCGATGGCGTTTGGCGCCTATATTTGCAACTAATAATTGCAAAATGGGTACGAAAATAATCTATATACTCAAACAAAAATGACAATTGACAGAAAATCGCACCAACATCAATGTCACTCCTATAATCAAAAATGACAGAATGGAACGGCTTTGTAGGTTTAGATTTTTGCTTGTAAACAATTCAAATAGTTTTAGTTACAATTTCACCCACCTATGCGACACCATGATTTCCTTGGGCGTCATGTTTGAAACCCACGTTACCGGCGATGTGAACATATACGATGCATATACATATATACTGTGGCTATACTATACGGGGAGAAAATTGGTATACGAAAATTATATGCGATATTTATTTTTGGTTCCATGTAAATACCTAGTTAAATTAATAATACTGCCCTTGTTTCAAATGAACTTAACCAAATTATTCGTTTGACCGAATACAGAAATATGTTTAATATTATTTAAATCAAGTAATAATTTAGTAACTATAAACAAATGCGTGAACAAAATCGTTTTTTCCGTGTGTAACAGCCTTAAACGTTCAAACACTATATACTCGTGTAAAGTGCGTTGCCTTAGAAGTAATGCACTATTGTTTGTATATCTGAATTTCTGCACGTGGAACATGATTACTAAAATACTTTCGCATAAAAAAGCATTCAGCTTGAATGCAGACGCTTGCAGCATTTTCGGCGAAAAGGCAAAAGTTTTAAATCAATGCATGCAATAAACTTAAATTCCGAGTTTTTTTTATTTAAAATTGTGCTTGTCATTCAATAACATGATCACATACTTAAAAGAAACTAGAATATGTTGTTAAATACATATATAATAATAACAATATAATATGTGAATGTGTATTATCTTAACCTTTAAAACAGAAGTTATGCAGATATTATAATAACAATCCCAATCTTAGTTTACTTTCGTAGAAGTGCGCGTGCAGAGCCTATAATTTATTTAACATACCTTTAACAATGCATATTTGTTTTTTAAATATTTAACAATAACTATATTTTTCAAATAATACAAGTTAAAAACCAAGCCACGCACCGGAATATATTTACTCTCAAATAAAAATTAACTGAGCAAGAGCAAGCAACCCAAGAAGAAAATAAATTCCACACAGCTTTATTTGGTCTCGTTTTAAAGTCAATTGTGCACGAGTAAAAATCACGATGTGCAACTAAAACCATTAAGGAAATTACAAACTGCAAATTTCCAGTATGCACGCACAGGGAATACGGCAGTCGCTGACGGAAAAAATAAATCCCAGGTTTGAAACACAACGTCATTAAAAATTAAAAAAAAAAATAAAAGCGCAAACGTGTCAAGCAGCACATGGGCGCTACCTTTCCAGCCGCCTTGATTTGCATAACACCGTAATATTGTTCCTATATTGCGATGCATCCAATGTTATAGCCAAGTGATAATCAATACTGATGAATAGCGTATGAAAAAACCTTGCATGCAAATAGAATGTATATAGAGTACGAAGTCGTGTGTATATCAAAATGATATTTTATGTAAAAGCTCGCTATACATACACAAGCTGATTCAAATTTCAGTGCTCGTCGCTGCTACTTAGCTTATTATTGATCCTACGGAGTGAAAACAAAGATTTTTTTTTTTTTAAATATTAATTAAGATAAATTTAGGAAAGATAGTTAAAAAAACTTAAAAAATGTTGGACGATCCAGACTTGAAGTAAGCGAACATGATACCAGCATACTGAACGAGGGTGTGCACAAATTAGTAAGACGAATCAAAATAGCTCAAGCACGCAGTGTAACTCCCACTCATCATCCCTTCCCTGCAAATCAGGAGGATATTATGAGAATATTATGGATAATATTTTTCAAGGAAGAAACCCAGAAAAAACAATTGACGTTTAATATATGTTTTATTACATTGAATAAGTGTAAGCAATACTATTCTATTCTAACCCGCATCATTTTAGTTAAGTGGAAAGTATAGAAATAGCATCTTAACCGATGAGGGTTGTAACATAATAAATTCCATGTTTGGTATTTCACAGCAGACACTTATTATTCCACTACGTATATTTACAGATTGTTAATACGGTAATTTAACAACTTTTCTTTCAACTTTGTATTCAGCAGGTGGCTACCTACAGCGGACCCGAGCTAACACCTAGAAGGTTTTGCTACCACATGCATTAACATGGTCTATAGTGCACCCATTGCAGCAATATTTTATGGTGCGCATATAAGGGAGAAATAACAATAAATATGCGTCATTTTTATTTTCGCGTCGTATCTTCCAATTGTTGTTTGTGTATTATTTATTATCTTGTTGTTTAATTTTTTAAATTGAGGTATTTTTTCCAGGTTTTTCATGTAAAATTTCAGAAGTTATTAAGAATAGAGAATCCCCAAAAAGTTTTTAAAAAAAATAAAAAATATTGATATTTTACTTAAAAAATAACAACAATAATAATTCTATTCTAATTTAATTATAACAAGCAACAACGTAAAAGATTAAATGTATGGTAATGACCAGAAGTTCGAAATGTGAAGTACTTTAAAAATCGCTTTTATATCCTTTCAACAGCAGTAGTTAGTACGTGTAATGTGGATACCAGATTATGGATGCATATCTCATTTCTAGATTACTAAATTCCGACAAGTTCTTAAAACAAATCCAGGATCTGAAGCGATAGACAAGCTGCACGTATGTGTTCTGAGAACTCAGGCCGAGTCGAACAGCAACGATATTCTGTTCAAACGAACACCACTCATCGATTCAGGTTATATTAGTTTGTAATTTAATGCAATCTGCGCGACTATTGATCTCACTATAAATTTTTAGGTAAGCCAGAAGTCCATAACTCAATTTCTCTAATAGATAGGTATATGTTGAAAAATAACGGTCCCAAATTCGAGCCGTGTGGGACACCTAAAGACATGATGAAGCTATCCGATGTGAATCATTATAGCTAACAAACAAGAACTCATTTAAGTAGCATTAAGTGCACATTAATATGCACAGTGCTGGACAAAAAGCCAATGGCATTCTAATATGCTGAGGAGTATGCTATGATTGATGGTATCAAAAGCCTTTTAAAAGTCTATATAGATTAACGTCGACCTGAAGTATAACAACTACACCTATTCTTTTAACTCCGAAATTTTCGCTTATATTTCTTTCAGAGAATCTAAAGTGGAACGAAATTTGTTGCTTCCAATTTACGTTTCTTTTCTTTGTGCATCTTTTTCTTCTCATTTTGTTCCTTCGTTTTTTTTTTTTAAGTGATTTTTATATTCACGATTAGAATTCCTTTGGTAAATTAAAAATGTATTGTTTATATATATTTCTTTCCGTTTCCGTGTGACAGCAAAAAAATATTAGTTATTTTAAAAAAGAATTGTATGTAACTCATCTATCACATACGTATTTAATAAAGGTAAATAAAGTAAGTTTAATCTCTTTTTGGTTCTTTTTGAATTACAATTATTCACAGCATTTATAACAGTCTCATCTTTGATAAATATAAAAAATCTCCATTTATTTTGTCGGCCGAAAAAAAGTTAGCCGTATTCTTCCAACCTTCATTCAAACATTTTAAAGCAATCTCTAACCCGGACTTTGATTTTAGTATTGTACTGCGATTAATGCATGAGCCGCCCTTAATCATTTTATATTTAATTGGACTTTTTCTAACAGAACTTAAGGCACTTTTGAAGACAAAAATTTCTTAAATTTCAATTTCTCTGTACCTCTTTAGTGCAGTTTTGCATATAAAGCCTAAATCAATTGATTCGATTGATTTCAAATAGGTCCGATTTCAGAACCTGAAAGAGTTTCCATTTTACTTTCAACTACAAATCTGACAATGACTTTTTTTTATTAAGTCTATTATGTCGCCAAACCAAAAAGGACCTAACGGATCATTACTTTGGTACTTAGTCAAAAAAAAAAAATCATGTAAGAGGCTACATTCACAAAATAAAAAAAAGAACATAGCTGGGTTTCTATAGATTTTACTACAAAATAAGAAAATAGAATTAAAGATAGTAGAACGTGTGGGTATATAATTCTAGGTTAGTTGTATTATGAGAGATGACTTCTTCAGCTCCCAATGATCATGCCGTTTCAAAATATTTGATAATAAACTTATGAACTATATATATACCTTGTAATAGTCAGAAGATGAATAAAATCGAAAACTACATAAGTAGAAGAAGAAAATAAAAAATATTGATATTTTACTTAAAAATAACAACAATAATAATTCTATTCTAATTTAATTATAACAGCACACGTAAAAGATTAAATGTATGGTAATGACCAGAAGTTCGAAATGTGAAGTACTTTAAAAATCGCTTTTATATCCTTTCAACAGCAGTAGTTAGTACGTGTAATGTGGATACCAGATTATGGATGCATATTCTCATTTCTAGATTACTAAAATTCCGACAAGTTCTTAAAACAAATCCCAGGATCCTGGAAGCCGATAGACAAGCTGCACGTATGTGTTCTGAGAAGCTCAGGCGCGAGTCGAACAGCAACGATCATTCTGTTCAAACGACGAACACCTATCGATTCAGGTTATATTAGTTTGTAATTTAATGCAATCTGCGCGACTATTGATCTCACTATAAATTTTTAGGTAAGCCAGAAGTCCATAACTCAATTTCTCTAATAGATAGGTATATGTTGAAAAATAACGGTCCCAAATTCGAGCCGTGTGGGACACCTAAAGACATGATGAAGCTATCCGATGTGAATCAATTATAGCTAACACAACCAAGACGTCCATTTAAGTAGCATTAAGTGCACATTAATATGCACAGTGCTGGACAAAAGCCAATGGCATCTAATATGCTGAGGAGTATGCTATGATTGATGGTATCAAAAGCCTTTTAAAGTCTATATAGATTAACGTCGACCTGAACTATACAACTACACCTATTCTTTTAACTCCGAAATTTTCGCTTATATTTCTTTCAGAGAATCTAAGTGAACGAAAATTGTTGCTTCCAATTTACGTTTCTTTTCTTTGTGCATCTTTTTCTTCTCATTTTGTTCCTTCGTTTTTTTTTTTTAAGTGATTTTTATATTCACGATTAGAATTCCTTTGGTAAATTAAAAATGTATTGTTTATATATATTTCTTTCCGTTTCCGTGTGACAGCAAAAAAAATTAGTTTATTTTAAAAAGAATTGTATGTAATCATCTATCACATACGTATTTAATAAAGGTAAATAAAGTAAGTTTTAATCTCTTTTGGTTCTTTTTGAATTACAATTATTCACACAGCATTTATAACAGTCTCATCTTTGATAAATATAAAAAATCTCTCATTTATTTTGTCGGCCGAAAAAAAGTTAGCCGTATTCTTTCAACCTTCATTCAAACATTTAAAGCAATCTCTAACCGGACTTTGATTTTAGTATTGTACTGCGATTTAATGCATGAGCCGCCCTTAATATTTTATATTTAATTGGACTTTTTTCAACAGAACTTAAGGCACTTTTGAGACAAAATTTTCTTAAATTTCAATTTCTCTGTACTCTTTAGTGCAGGTTTGCAAATAAAAGCCTAAAATCAATTGATTCGTTGATTTCAAATAGGTCCGATTTCAGAACCTGAAAGAGTTTTCATTTTACTTTCAACTACAAATCTGACAATGACTTTTTTTATTAATCTATTATGTCGCCAAACCACAAAAGGACCTAACGGATTCATTACTTTTTGGTACTGTAGTCAAAAAAAAAATCATGTAAGAGGCTACATTCACAAAATAAAAAAAAGAACATAGCTGGGTTTCTATAGATTTTACTACAAAATAAGAAAATAGAATTAAAGATAGTAGAACGTGTGGGTATATAATTCTAGGTTAGTTGTATTATGAGAGATGACTTCTTCTGCTCCCAATGATCGATAGCGTTTCAAAATATTTGATAATAAACTTATGAACTATATATATACCTTGTAATAGTCAGAAGATGAATAAAATCGAAAACTACATAAGTAGAAGAGTTGTGGAGTCATCACAGGCGAACCTTCTCCGATCTAGTATGTAATTTTAGATTATTAACTATAGAAATCATTTACAAGCTAATAATAGATAGTTGAAATTACAGAAATCTTGGAGAAATTCCCTGATATTTAAAGGTTTTTTCCGGTTTTTGAGGTTTAATATACACCCTGAATATATTATGTATTTTGTATTAACATAATGTGAATCTGTCAATACCAGTATAAGTTCCTGATTTAAACATATCGAAGGAACTGAAATAATTTCTTCTTATGAATCTTTCTGATATCTACAGAGGTAGGAATGTGTTGTACTTAAGGCAATTTTTAATTTGTAATTACACCAAACTACTTAGAGAACTTTCAAGCATAAAATAATGTGTTTTTAAGGAAACCTCAATATTTATTACATATTTTCTTTTACTAAAAGCAACAGTAAACATTTTTAAGTGGATTGTTATAGTAGAATAGCTAAATGGTAAAATAGTGATAGTAAAAACAAAAAAAAGATCATAAACACTTCCCAGAAAAGCACAATTTTATAGAAATTTTATTAAAACCTGTTTAGGAGTGCCGTTAACTGTAGGCGAGGTTTAATGTGGCAAAATCAAAAGATTCAATATTCTGCTATATAGCGTACTCAAACTCGTTTACAAATAGAAAATACCAAACAAAATACTCAAGAAGAACAGAAGTGTAAAGATCGATTCAAAAGAGACGTAGGGAAGCTTAAGGGTGGGCAAAAAGTGGTGGGGACATTGCATTTTTAATTTCCTCAGTTTCTTCAAAAATGAGAATATTTAATTATGTTTTAAGTTATGAAATAAATCTGTATTTAACACTAATCATAATAAAGAAATAGCAAAAAGGATCTGTAATTGAATAACGCGAAAAAGAAAAAATCGGTTGAAGAATTGTCATTATGATCCTTACGTTTTGTATATTATGTATGTGTAAGAAAAATTGAAAAATATTCACTCATTTGGGAGAAACTTAGGAAAAGCATTTTGTAAAACAGTGGGCCATCCTATAAAATTTATGATTTCATGCCCATCATAGAAGTGTAGCACTTTATTCGAAGATGGCGCCACAGAATTTCTAAAAAAATAATTTTGTAAATGTAGATTGATTCCAATGCTGATAGCCTATGTTAACTGCATTTTCATTAATAACAATAATACCGAAAATTTCTGTAAATAAATGGAAAAAACTGAAAGATAAATTGTTACATTCCAGTTATGTATTCACTACGTTAGTCCAAATTATTTCCTTATAAAAATCACTCACAATTGAAAGGTAATTCGTTATAAAAGCATTTATTTTTTCTCATAGCTACAATTGTACTGTACAAATAAAAATAAAACTGCGTATATACAAATATTTTATAGTAAAGAAAGTAATAATATGTAGTTATACATGTCAGAAGAATAATAATGCAGAAATTGCTAAATTCAAGAATAAGTACTTAATTACGGGCAAGGAATATTGAGTTATTTAATGATCATAATAATCGAATGATGCCTTGTCCATCATTCAATTATTTCCACCACCACCTTTTTATCAGTTATCTCCTCTGTCTATGTGTTCCATCTCCTCCAGCAATTAATTCTCTAATAGTACTAAATTGAATTTACAAAAATCATTGTGCAATTGTCATTTGCACAATATTCCTCGCGATATAAATTATTGTATCTTCTCCAGAGAAAATATCCTAGATAAAATTGGGAAAAAATATGAGATGAGCTCAGCCTTTTTGAGGATCGTACTATTGGCTATATGGATCTTGATGACTGCAGATTTACATGGAATATATATTTTTTCTTTGCAGAAACCACATCTTATTTCTTAAGATGCGATTTTTAGGTTATGCCACCGCACAAAAACACGTCGATATCACGAAAAGATTGACCTTTTCTAGCAATAATAGCTATAATAATAATTGTCGCAACTAACTTATTTTTGTTGAAATAATTCACCTTTCCATGTATTATTTTTGACAAAAAAAGTATGCGTTTGTACTCGCAATAAGTGCCTTTTAGATTAGACTTACACAACAGTGCAATCCTCAGAGCGGCTGGGCTCATTTCAAGTTTTTCCCAGAATTATTTCATTTCGGTAACAGAGATAATATAACCAACATGAACATTGCCACGTATTCTCATCAACCTGTTTGATTCTCATCAATAATCCTACAACAGTGCTTTTTCTATAAACCAATAAATAATCTAGTAAATAGCAAGCACGGATAAGTCTCGAGCACTCTCAATTCTCCTTACAAAAAAAAAATAATTTTACTCTGATTCAATTTCACGCTCGTTTATGTTATGTTTATCTGTTTATGTTCAAAAATGACATACGAACTTCATATGCCTTGCATTCATCGGCAATTCCCGGTGTCGCGCCAACACGAAAATTTCCTGCTTTTTAGGCGGTAAATACAAATTTATCTACTTTTTTTAATAAATTGAAATAAGTGTACCGATACAAAAACAAAATACAAAAAAAAACAATAAAAATAAAGTTTTTTTTTAATTTCTATTGATTCAATAATAATAATAGTAATATTTCATGGTAATAATCCCTCTAAAATAAAACTTTTTCCTCTAGTTACCCTCTAAAAAGGGAATTTCTCTCTCATATACACAAAATGACTAAAAATAGCACCCGACCTCGTGATTCACTCGACTTGACCACGTGATACATCCCATGTGTTTACATCACAAATATACGAATGTATATATTACTTTTCGCCCAAACAATTTTGAAACAGGACGCGCCATCTATATTTTAAAAGCTTGTTAATCTCGCACCTATTTGACAGAAACGAATTTTTTAATGTTTGGTCGCCCCTTAATAACAAGAAAAATAGATATTAAACCACTAGTGTTACAATATTGACGTTGTAGTATACGAATATTATACACCGTCATTGTAACACGTATTTTTTATCTATTTTTTTTCCTATTTCGCATTAATTTACTTTTATTTATTATTAAAAATGTGATTTCTTATCCATGGAGGGAATTTTAACGTTTTCATGTTTGTGACACAATTCTTGTGTACGCGCAATTCCATACAAAAGCCTATATAAAAATGTCGAATGTGAAATGGCAAACCGCGAGTCGCACCAAAAACCTCACATAAAATATCACCACAAACAGTGTTACAAAGTGAAAAATCAGTGTTACAAAATGGAACTTTGTGACACTGTTTTCCGGCAAAGCAGTTACACAAAGTGCTCACTGTGTGTATGAAAAAGACAAAAAAATATTTGTGCACCATTTTGTAATACATTTGTTTATTTATTGGCATTTTCTTGATTAAAATAACTAAGTAGATTAATATCACAAGTGTGATCAAGATAAATAGCTACACGGTTAAATAGTGACTAAAATATTTTTTTCTATTGTGCTAGTTATTACCTTTTTCTGCGTTTCTTTTCAATCATTATCTACGTTAGTATTTTTCATAAATATTGTATGTGTTATTTTACGTTTAAATCAAATTGTCCCAAAATGTATTATATACAACTATTAATGTACCCTTGAGTGCAAAGCATCTGGAGCATTACTTACCTATTCATGTTTTATTATTGCACCGTAGTCTGTGTTGCTATTTTGTTGCTTAGGCAAGTGTTTTGCAGTTATTAAAAAAAAATGATTGATGTATTTGGTGCAGTAAAGTACACTACTTTATTGTAGAGTAATAAGAATTCGTTAAAGCAAAAGATAAGGTAAATGAACATTCTTAGAAGCTCTATGTCGCTAGTAAACATTCGATAAAACCCTTCTATCTCCCTTTCTCGACGGAAAAAAAATATATAGATTCAGCTTATAATACGATGGTATTACATACAGTGTGCACGCGATCGACCTGCACGTGAGCACATTGGTAAGTCGCTTTCAAGATTAAGTAATTATGTTAAAAATTACTACAGTTAATAACTAAAAAAATGCCCAATTATTTGAATTCCGATGATACCTGTGAATGCATCAACTTCTGTGAATACTGCGTTCGCATTGGCATACAAAATTGTGAATTTTTACACAGGTGTGAAGTTAGCAATAGATTTCAGCAATAGATATCTTGGCGACGAATACGGGCTTAAAACAACATAGATACTATATTCCGTTAAAAATGACATGATTTTTCATTGAAAAACACTAGTAATTGACCGGTGGTATTGATAATTAATCGCACTAATGCTAAGTGTTCCGTCCTCTGAAAATTTTTACATGCGTGCCAAAAACATCTATTGCTATGGTGATGGTCACGAAAATTTTGAGTTTTTTTTACATATTCCTAACGAGCATGACCTAGGGAACATACACGGCGAGTATAAATCTGCTCCTACAATTGTAACATTTTTTTAAAAACAATTGAACTTGATATTCCGCGCGAAACAACAGGGACACCGGTCTAAAAAATATCTATTGCTATGGTGATGGTCACGAAAATTTTGAGTTTTTTTTACATATTCCTAACGAGCATGACCTAGGGAACATACACAGCGAGTATAAATCTGCTCCTGCAATTGTAACATTTTTTATAAATAATTGAACTTGATATTCCGCGCGAAACAGGGACACCGATCTAAAAAACATCTATTGCTATGGTGATGGTCACGAAAATTTTCAGTTTTTTTTTACATATACGTAACGAGCATGAACTGGGGAACATACACAGCGAGTATAAATCTGCTCCTACAATTGTAACATTTTTTTATAAACAATTGAACTTGCTACTCGACGAGAAACGAGGACACCGATTTAAAAAAAAGTTTATTGCTATGGTGATGTTCACAAAAATTTCTAGCTTTTTTTGCAAATTCCTAACAAGTATGAAGCAGGAAACATACAGGGCGAGTATAAATCTGTTCCCACTTTTATAAGACTATGTAGTTTCAATGTTACATGGAAAAAAATGGATTTTTTCCAGTTACAGATTACTTAAATAATCACAAGGACAACTCGTGATATTGGCTAGATAATTTTCTTATACACCTTTCTCTAAAAATATTTTGTCATGAGACTGAATTTAAACCTGTAATGGCACAGGAATTTTGAAGTGATACCTGTTTAATGTACTAGATGCTGTTAATCGCAGATGTCTGATAGAATGGAAGTGCATATTTGTTGGATCCTAATATGAGAATTAAAAATATTCAACGATGAACAAAATATTTAGAGACATTGAAGACATTGTTGTATAAAAGCAATCTGTGTAGTAAAGTCTCTAAAAAGATAGGCCTTGACTACAAAAATTTTCCCACACAACGAGATTCCTACAATTGTAGTGTGATTATAAACTATAATAAAAAGCTATACGTTTGACTTTAATGTAGATCCTAGCAAGTAGATAAATTATTTGAAACAAACTGTTCTAAAACAATCTGAAAATTTTGAACGGCATTGTATCTATTGTGGTGACATAAACTGTAATAAATGCAACAGAAATTATCATTCTATTTGCATAAGTTTGGAAGTGTGGAAACTCTCTATTAGGGGTTGTTTAGATCATAACTAGAGTGGTCGGACGTGTCTGCTTACATGGGCCGCACTCGTCTCGCACTATGTAGAACGTTTAGCCATAGTTTATCTTCAAGGCCGTAAAAACACTCCCTCCGATTCGTGTGTCTAGTGTCCGTACTAGTAGAGTCTTGATACGAGATAACACAATTCTCTGTTAAGGTTTTACGCACACTAAATGTAATACAATGTCGGGCGTAGAAAATCCCAGAAAACGCCCATTGCTTGTAGGAAAGTATATCGGTGACTTTCAGGATTTATATTATGGTGTTGACAAAATAGTTTTTACAGGGTGCAATAAACAGTTATTGTACTGGCACAAATCAGACTACACATTGGTGGTGGTGCATCTGATCCGTTATCTACCTATGAAAATTATTTTAATTATACGTGTATTACATTCATAGATTTTGAACGGTCTTTTTCGAACTATAACCATGTTTTATCATATAATATTTATAGTTAAATAAATAAATAATTTTGCTCTTTCCCAACTCTGTACTGTGTACTTGTGTTAATGTCACACCATAGCAATAGATGTTTTTTTAGATCGGTGCCCGGTTTCTCGTCGAGTATCAAGTTCAATTGTTTATAAAAAAAAATGTTACAATTGTACAATTTTCGTGACCATCACCGTAGCAATAGACGTTTTTTACGTCGGTGTCCCTGTTTCCCGGGGAATATCAAGTTCAATTGTTATAATAAAATGTACATTGTAGAGCAGAATTTATACTCGCTGTGTATGTTCCCTAGTTCATCCTCGTTAGGAATATGTAAAAAAAACTCAAAATTTTCGTGACTATCACCGTAGCAATTGATGTTTTTGACACGGATGTAAACATTTTCAGACGACGGAACAGTTAGCATTAGTGCGATTAATTATCAATACCACCGGCCAATTACTAGTGCTTTTTTTATGAAAATCATGTCATTTTAACGAAATACAGTATCATATGTTGTTTTAAGCCCGTATTCGTCGCCAAGATATCTATTGCTGAAATCTATTGCTAACTTCACACCGGTAATTTTTACCCAACCAATCGCGACAAATTGCGCAGTTACGATGCCCACACATCCCATTTTTTTTCTGTATAAGCACGTTATTGGAAATAATTCATCGTTGTAATATTAAATAATTATTATTTCACTGTTATTTCATACGATGGTAACACTCGCTTGAAGAAGTTTTTGTAAAGTCGCAATTTTGTAAAATCGGTAGAATCTTTTGAATCGCTGTTACATCGATGTCGAATTTACGAGCAATTTATTTAGGATATGCCAATACCAGGATTTAATTCTAAGAAAGCACGTGCTTGATCTACATCACTTTTTTGCTTGACCAGTTAATTTAGTTTTACTATTATTAAAGAAAACGTTAGTTGGCACGCGAGTTTGTTACAAATAAGTAATCGGCTTGGATATGGCTCTGAGGATAGTTAAGTGAAAATAAATCTTTTGTTATTTACGCGAAATTACTACCAGTGTAAAATTGCTTTATCATAGTTTCTGCTTCGGCGTGCCATAGTCCATTTTTAATTTGACTGTTATATTTACCCGTATAAAACGAAGTTTATTGCGATATGTGGGGAGGAGATACAAATCAGACAATATAAATATATAAATTCAATTGAAATGTAATTGCAATAACACGTCTGTTGCCAATGTGGTAGCACACTCTGTACAATATTTAATATCCGTTATTAATCGTCAACGCAATAGTGAATCTCATGTGTCGATTTCCCATACGTTGTCTATAACCAGAGCGAGGATGATTTCAGCGGCGACATACAAGGGAAGTTTTTTCTCTCTTGATAAAGGTATATATAAACGGGCACTTGACTATTTGTACTACTAGCTGGTAGAAGGGAGGAACACAGGGCGATACTCCAATAGCAGCGCAGCGGACTTAGAATGTTCTATCATACGATAGACGGCGAAATACAATTACATGCAAAAGACAGTGGCGTCCTTAAGTCTTTGTTAGCGCTGTTGTATAATTAAAATTAGAAAAGTTGTTTTTTAAATTATATATGGTACAATACGCAGTTTATTTAATTTCTACTTGTAGTAGCGTGATACTTTTAGCCACCATTACTAAGTATCACGCTACTACAAGTAGAATGGTGGATTTTCTATAATAAAAAATTACTGGCAAAAGCTGCATTTCATTAACACTACGCACTAGTGCAATTTAAATAAAGTAAATAATATTAAAGGCATGCGTGTGTAATTACAGAGTTTATTTTAAATAAAGGGAAGAGTTTAATTGTGAATTTGTTTCTATTGTTGACGTCCGATTATAATATGATATAAAAATAAAAATTTAAAACCTTTAGCAACGAAAAGCCGAAGGAGAAGCAAAAATTATAACTGAAAATGTACTTTGAAACAGAAAGAATAGTAGTAATTTTTATATATTATTTATTCGCAAACGCAAGGAAAAAGGAACCTTTTATAGCCAAATATATGAAAGTAATATATAGATACAACGATTCTCAACAAAAGACTACGATTACACGAGCACTGAATAGTATGTATGTTTCAAGTTTCTGGTACTGAAGACTTTTGCGGGCGTCCGCCTCTGCCTTGGATGATGTAATGCCAGTTCGCCCGAAATTGTCCTTCCTCTGTCTATAACTTAAAAACGCAACAAGCCAAAAAATTGTCTTCGGTGAGACATCAGCCGTTGAATATGCAACTTAATATGTTGCTCAGCAATTTAATAAGTCTACACTTTGCACTAAAGACTACAACGAATTTGAACCTTACAGCTTCTCATACATGTCAACAAATTTAATCTAGCTTGTTCCATTGCGTTTTATTCACAGAACAGCCCTTATAGTTGTCTTGTTTGTGTTACGTAAAAAATAGTGCAATAAACATTTTTGCTCCAGCATTTTGAGCCAAGTATGTATTTTTTGTGAATATTTTCTTCCACATAATTAGATATTCATTTCTTATAGATTAAATTTTAAGGCGTTGGTACACAATTGTAAATACGTTCTTGAAACGTTATATGGTACTTAGAATTGGTAGCATCTATAATTGTACGTACTGATGATTTAGGTAAGTTAAGATCCCCAATAGATCATCTAACTCAAATAGACCAGTTGAATGTTAGGCATCTATATATTATATGGAACAAAACTTCAGCAACAAGATTTAAAGTGCCGGTCAAAATATTTTTTGTAACATTGGCAGCGGCGGCCCGTGCATATATTACTGAGCAGACTGCGATAATGATCGAAGCTCTTCGAATAACTTCGTAATAGAATATATCTCACGATACCATACGAAAAAATTTGAAAAAAAAAAAACAAAAATTAACTAATGTACTGCAATTGTATAATTATATGAGCTACATATAAATTTAAATGATCAAAACATTTCGGAAACAATTAGCAAAGAAACTAAGACACTCTTCAGAAAACCAGCTTGCTAGCTGACAAAAAAAAAAAACGTTCCTATGGTGGTTGCACATTCGCCATCCAACAATATTTTATTTTGACCAAATGTTCCCATAAAGAAAAAAAAACAGAGAAAAATAAAGAGATTATTCCAAGTGTGACAACCGCAAAAACAGTGGGACCTTCACTATAGGAATAAAGAACATAAAAAAAATAATATCAATAGAAATAAAAAAGGAAAAGAGATAGAGAAGAAGCTACTAAAAGAAGAGCAAAGGAAAAGAGAATAAGAGGAACCGGGTTCCTGAAAATAAAATTGTTGAGAGATACAATAGTTTCACGTGGGTATATGAATTGAAAAATACATTAAATAGTGGACAATAAAAACAAAATGATAACAGAAATTGCACGATTAACAATTATGTTATAGTAAAATATGAAATTAACAAAGATCCAGGAACAATAAAAGAAGTTAAGGATGATGGTGTTTTGGTTAGCGTAATTGCACCGAATGGATTCAGTAAATGGAAGTGGCCCGTTAATGAAGATAAGTTATGGTATGAATTAGAAGATATTATAGACGAAATAGAACCATCTAAATTGAGAAATACAGTATCTAATTATTCAATGTATCGGTCTTTTAGTACTGTTTAAATGATAAGTATTTAAGTTTAATAAAATATTGAACTAAATCTTATGGTCTTAGTTTCATGAATTCTCATATGTGTAAAACTGAGTCACAGTCAAATACGGGTTTGATACGGTATCAAAAAAAAAAAAACTAATTTTTTACAGTGTCAAACCTTTACAATTAAATAACTATTCTTGCATATAATTAATAAAGTTTGAAATCCTTATTTGAAAAATATGGTTTATATAAATTAAGAAACTACAAAAAAACTTTTTAACGAAAAATTATTGATTTACTTTTACGGCATGTGATACCAAAAATATCTCTAAAAGTGTCAAAAATAGGGACATTTACTTTACCGCGTACACATGTATGCAACTAACTTTACACTTGCCCCTTATCTTCCATACACAGAGTACATAATGACTAATTGGCGAATCTATGCCAATAGGTACTTACAAAGAAAAATGACTTAAAGCTACAGAAACAGCTCTTGAAGTTTCTACATCAGCTAGTCTTCATTAGGAAAATTTAAAAAAAATGGCATAAGAAAAGAGACATAATTAAGATATGTTTACGAAAACGAATAACAACTTATAAAAATACAACATACCTTTCAGTTGTGGGATCTGCACAACAATTTAGAGGATATTTCAAGCCTATAACTCCACCGTTCTTCTCCTTTAATTGTCCTTCATTTTCCATATAATACTGCACCAATTCGGAGAGTGTGGCGAATGTTTCTCCACCATACAAGTCATAAAAGTCACCCGAATTTTGAATCTTAATATGAGTAACTTCACCGTTTCGGCTGCAAAAAAAGCATCCAATGCTTAGTGCATATTTATTTTACTGAGAGATCGCTCAACTTACAGAACCGATAATGTAAAATCACCATGATTCGAAGAGCTAGGTCTTGCTAAGAAACTACCATCTTTTCCTCTTTCACGCAAAAGCTCCTCCGCTTCAATTCCTGTTATTTTGGGCCAAAACCATCTGTTTAAATAAACAAAACTAAATAAAATCTGATAGATAAACTTAGGCACTGTACTAATTATTTATTATAAATTAGTTATCGAAATTCTAAAACAAACAATAACTAAGTTTATAATTTACCTTCTAGAACTCATATTTCTACAAAAAGTAGCGGAATTCTACTGATGCAGTTATATTCAAGTTTTACTGTGTTTAGGATAAATACGCCATCTTGTTTCTATAACTTTTGTTCATGACCTTATATTCGTTATTTTAAACTTTTCTATTTATTTTATGTTCTCTTATTCGTATTTGTGATGCAGTAAAATAACAAAATTTAACGCAAATCTTTCTAAACTACATTATTTATTATCTATCAATGCTAGTATAATATTTTTCTTAACAGTTTCCACATAACATTAGTATAATAATGACTATGAATTTAAAGTTTTTAGCGGAATCTTGTAGCAAATCCGATGATCCTTCAGCTAATAAATTTTTATTTTCTAATAATTCTCTTTTCTTTGCTTCTGGCCTTAATACTGTAAAATATCTATACCACCGAAGGCCCAGGTGTCCAATACCATATACTGTTACTGCAACACATGTTAAAACAAATCCTTTGTGTAATTTATCAATTATTGCGTTTCTTGCGGGTGTTCTCTTCATTTTATGAAACAATTGGAAAAAAAATAATCCTTTACAATAAATCCATAACCTTACTTTTTAAACATCTTGTCAACTAAAGTGCATCCAGTCACATCCAGCCCTTCAACCTTCAAGTAGGTACTACATTCAGCCGCGTTTCCACCAAGCAGAAGTTGAGTTCTTTTAAAAATTTGTGTATGTTTACTGCTTACAATTATTCCACTACCACGAATATATATAAATTTAATTTGCTATTGAATCAAATATGTTAATGTTTATAATTTTGATACATTATTAATAATATAGATTAGTGCAGGTAGGTTGTGTTTGCCATGATTGGTATCATTTGCTGAACGCATATAACAAACAGTTTCAGCACAGTATATACCCTTTCAGTTTACCCAGTGTTGCCAGGTCCAATGATATTTCAGCAAAATCTCTGGCCAGTGGCTACCATAGATTGATATATGTAAATACACAGTAAATATATATTTTATATTATTGGCCACAATGATGTTCATGCATCCACAGATGGATCACTAAAACCTACCTTATCTATGATCACTAATAAGTGAGGTGATCTCTGTGGACGGACACAGTGTGGATCATAGAAAAGGATAAAAGGTGTGGATCTGGGCATGCATCGCTGTCGTTGCACATGATTGTAAATGTCAATTTTACTATTTTACTTTATTTTACCTGATTTTACTGTAAATTAAGGATAAAATTAAAAAATCTAATATGGCAAATAACTGTTATTCAAAGATACACAGTGGAATCTAAGATGTCTACTAAGACTGCATTAGATATCAACACGAACCCAATATAGACATTTACTCCGTACAACTTTAAAACATGATTGCTTCATTGATGTTTTTAATTCTACCCGACAAGCACAATTGGTATGTATACGTGTTGGTATATGCTGAGGATAGTAACCAATAATTCAATCTTCTATAGTAATTATACAAGCAATTATTATATTATATTATAGAACATTGAACATCAGTCAGTACAGTAATGTAGTAAATTCTTAATATATTTCAATTGACTGCTCGAATTGTTCCTTCCCACCAGTATTTTAATTTTGGTTACTATAGATATCTTGATTTATACTTTTTTAGAACTTTCTAGAAGCTGAACCAACACTAAAAGATTTTACAACAGATATTGTAACATTAAATATCAGCTTACCATATCCTATAACTGCAGCACACATACTAAAAAATTATGTTGATAATTGCAAAGAATTGGTTTTACAAAAGCAACAATATAATCATAAACTTAATCTGCATGTTGCTCGTTATAAGAAAGATAAGAAATGGTTAACAAAGAAATATGTCAGGGAAACAAAGTATGGTGTATTGCCAAAATATATGTTTGATCTGTCTGTGCAAAATCTGAGAGATCCTGATGTATATTTCAATGGAAATTATAATTGGTATTATACAGGGGGTGTTCTTGATGTATGTTCAATATTTAAAGATGAACATTTAATATATCCTGATAATAAGAATTTGCTGCGTAAGTATAATGCCTACTGAAATTAATTGCATAGTTATGTACATATACATTTCTTTAGATATTACCAATGAAACGGGAGGAAATCATGTTATTGAAATTGATGTTCTTAATGAAACACCAATTTATGGAGTTACAACTGCATGTGATAATATTACAATAGTTTCACTACGACAAAAAAATCACGTCTGCATTTTAGAGTTGAAGCCAGTGGATGGTGAATTGAAATTTAATGTTATACAATCAGAAACTAGTGCTGAAGTTCCTTACATTGACATTAAATATTATGATAATGAAATGATTACATTGAAACTTAATCGTCAACTAGAAATACAAGATTTACATAAAAGAATTCACAATACACATACTTTTGATCAAGTCGCAATAACTGATTCATTTGGACAAATTGATTATATAGATAGAAGCAATATTTTCTTTTTGGACAGAAAAACCGTGAGGATATTTGATAAACGCTCTAGAGATGAACAAAAATTTCTTATTCAGGATGATTACTTTAAATGTGATGATTTATGTACATTTATTTTAAGCAATGATCCAAATTATGTGTTTTTGTCTTCTGTCCATAATATCTTTAAATTTGATGTGAGAAATTTAAATGTTGTTAAAACTTGGTCTCACATGCTTTCATCACCACCTGCAATGATGAAAGTTAAGAAACATGAAGATGGAGAATTAATATTTCTCTCTTCGCAAAATTACAAGGACCGAGTAATATTACTAAGCAATGAAAATGAATCTAATTTAGTGCAAGTTGTTCCTAATAATATGGAGACATGGAATGAATGCAATAGGAGTTATCACTTTAATCTATACAATGATAATCTAAACAGATTGAAGAACAGCATGATTGGCATAAGTATTTTGAAGAATGATAAAGGTGAGTGATGAATTATAACATTATTTTCTGATAAGAAAATTTAAATCTTAACTTGGATGTTTGCTAGTAAAGGCTAGTGGGTGTACACAATTTTCTATTGTAACTTTGCTTATTCAACAGGTACAAAACTGTATACCTGCAATTCTGCGAATGACATTTTCAAAAATAATATCTCCATGGAAAGCAATCAATCAATAGAGCCGCTAGATAATATGTGCCGGTGGTTTAATGCTTTTCCTCATAGTTCGACACAACTTACAATTTCTCATATTCGTGAACTAACTCATGTGAAGGATGCCCTTGAAAAAGACGTGGACGTGAACACTTTAGAAAGATATACTAAAGATAACAGAAAAAGGTTAGACTTGCTAAGTGATATGACAATGGAAGATGTGGATATGGCAGCAATTTGGCTAACAGAAGAAAATCAGCGTGAGGAAATCCCATTTCCTTCAACTTCCTCACGAATCAAAGTCTCTGAGTGGTTGCAACAACAGCAAGATGGCATTAGTGATGATGAAAATACCAGTACAAATTATTTATAATTAATTGCTTCCAAATACACTTTTTTATATTTTTCGCATTTGCATTTCCTTTTATGTATTTGATTTTTTGTTACCAGCAACGCAAATAACTTTAAATTTAAATTTCCAGCAATTATTTTTGGTAAATTCAGCGTTGAAACATACCCAGCTTTAGGTTTGTCCTTTTTAGCTGAATTGGCTGCACTAGTTGAAGTAGTGTACACTAAAGTGTTCTTTTTAGTGCAAGTGATGTTCGCAGCTTTAGCAGTACATCGGAAATCCCCAACATTCTTAAATTTGTTAATTAATTCATATGTTTTCTCTCTTGATATGCGAAAATGCATAACAAAATCAATGTTATTATAATGGCAGACAATATTTCTACATAGTTTGACATTTACCGCGCACGCGCCATCCCAAAATACGAACAGTTTTGTGCATGGTTGTATGTATGAAGCGCTTGCTGCTGTTCGTAGTAGATGTGGCTTTGCTGTATACGTGTTCTATTCTTTGGATAAGCCCAAAAAATGGATGAAGAATTTGTAAACAATTGTGATCATCTAAAATACATGTATTTGGATTGAATATTACGGAACGCCATGTTTATTACCTAATGCGTTCCTTTTAACAGTGCAAAGTGCAACACCGCTGTGCTAAGTCAGTTCTAGTTCTGTTTTTTTTGGATCTAGTGCTGAACTTGTTCAGTTAAAAAAACAAACCTTTTGTTCGTTTTAGATGAACCAACTGCACTAGTTCAATTGGTGTACAGTGAACGATTGAACCACATTGAACCCTATTCAACTGCACTAAAAAGAAAGTGCAGTTCAATATGGCAGCGTAGATTACTTTGAAGCAACCTCAGTGAGTTTTCAATTAATGCGTTCTTTTTAGTTTATTGTTCTGTTGACTATATATATAGGAAGATTTAATCAATATAGCTTAAAAAGTGACACCTTGGATGGCAAATCCAGATGTCACGAGTGTTTCTACATCCAAAACTGGTGGGGGATGATAAATGCCTATCTTAGCTTCGAACCGTGTTTACAGGTGACAGTGCTGCCACCTCTACCGATTTTTCGGTAGATCCACCGATTTCAGACATTTTTTTACCGATTCGTATTGATTTTCTCACGATTTTTTAAATGTAGTTTCAAATACTACTAGTTACTTTAGAAAAGATGTAAAATATATATATATTCTCTCTGGTACTTATATGTACTAGATACAATAACCAAATTTAAATTTTCCACCACTACTTTCAGTAACTTCAACGTTCAAGGCATTAAAATAACTATTAAGGTAGTACAAAATAGTGAGTAATTTTATGTTTCAACGTTGAAGTTACTAAGAAATAATTGGGGGCAATTTAAATTTGCTATGGGGACGTTACTTTCGTTTGGTCTTATGTAGAGCGCGTAACTGTTCCTAAGCGGTTTGGGAATTGTTGACAATTCGTTTTCGTAGTGCTGCTATTGTTGTTTCATTATTTCTTATTTTTTTTTTTATTTTAATTATCTTTGCCCCATTCAAATCTTTCTACATTTTTTTTAATGAGTGAGCGTGATAGTGATGACCATAGTACAAGTACAAAAGCTAAAAAAAGAAGATATAGCCAATATTAAAAGTTAGATTGGGAAGAAATACCAGAATTTAAACGTTGGCTAGCTAGTAGTGAAAAAGGTCACCAGTTTGCGAAATGTAAATATTGCGATAAAAACGTAGAAATTCGAAATTGCACGAGATCAAAAATGATTCAATGACTCAAAATCAATAGTTAATTAACGCTTTCAGAGTTGACTCTTCTGCAAAAAAAAAAAAACTTGAAGGTAAGTGCAATAAATATGCCATCTCTAGTAGCAAAATTTAAATTTGTCACAATTATTCTTAGTAACTTCTGGTAACTTCAACAGAAGGTAATTTCCTGTTTCAATGTTGAAGTTACTCAAATTAATTGGGGGAAATTTAAATTTTGCTATTAGGGATGAAATTACTTTTTAATGTATTATTAATATATTTTTATATAAAATGACTTTTACTTATTAAAAAAAATGTTATGAACTCTAAATATATAGGTATAGGTATGATATTAGCACATGAAGAGTTTGAAAAAAAAATAAAATAGTGTTTATTTTTACATATTCCCAAATCTACCGATTTCTACCGAATTTTATACATGCCGTTTACCGATACTATTACCACAGCGTGGCAGCACTGAAAGGTGATGAGTTGAGCAGCACACATGGGTAGGGGGTATTTAGTTTACAGATAGCGCGGTAGCATATAATATAAAATGATTTTTTTTCGATAACAAAAGCCAATATTTAAATTGTGGGAAAAGTGACCAGATTTTAATGTTATAAGGTGGGACAAAACGGTCATGAGTATATGGTATTCGTATTAATAGTAAAAGTCATAAATAAAAATAAAAAAAAATCAAAGCTTAGTTTATTATAAAAGAACATAAAATTGACATACTCTCAAATATATTTCGAATTTTTAAAAGAAATGTATTGAAACACATACCCACAGACCTTAGTTTAAGTTAGTTTTAGTTTTACAATAACATCAAATAAAATGCAACATCTCATTTCTTGTGCCGGCGAAAGCGTAAATCATAGTGGCAACTCATAAAAATAACAGATAAGGAAAGCGAATATTCCAAATATTCCAATACATCTACTTCAACGAAATGATCAATCCAGATGTGTAAAACATGTTATGAGGATTAGTGAGGCGCAAGTGTAGATCGCAAAGCTGCCGGATGTTTACCTAACAAGGAATTTAAATTCGTAAAATTATTTTACTTCAAATTTGCCCTGCATTTCGTATTGTAACGTTTTTCTATCTTAAAACGTTGTCTAAACCCCGACAACGACAAAATACACAGGCAATATATTTAAATTAACTTGATTTATTAACGCACTTATGGACTATTAATTAAGATCAAAATAAACACTAAAATTAAATCACTCACTACTTACTATTAAAAATCACTTATTAATTAAATCACTTAATTACTAATGTCTTAATTTATGTAAACGATTTATTTCCACCGATATTTATATCACACGTACTAATTCGCTCGTATTTATCTCCACTCGTTATCCGCACTATTAAACTCGTATCGACTGACTGACTGACCAATAACCACGCGTTATTTTATATCTAGCGCCGGAATTACGAGATTGTTCGGGACACATCTAGGGCGTGTTTCTACATTCAGAAGAATAATCACGAATCTTTGACCCGGTACTGTCCTCTGTCATTCCTCGTACGTAATTCTTTCGTCCGCTATGCTATCGCCATCTAGGGGCGCCTATCGAAACCGCCAGTTTAAAAATTGGCGCTCGTTACACTGCCCTCTCCATCACCTCCATGAAGGTACGAACATTGCTCTCCATTCCTACACAACGAAATCCGGAAGAAATAGCACGCTACCGTCCGTCGCCTCCCTTCTGCTGACCGCGGGTTGTAGCTGCATACTAGGAACTCTATTCCAGTATATCGGAAAATTTCTTCGAGCTTGTTCCCTACGACCCTCCAATTCAAGCCATCCAATCCACAGCCTATTTTTGGCTTATTGATCCCCAGCTCCAACAGTTGCTCTCTTAAACTTATCAGGCTGTCCCACATCGTCCGGTAGGTTGGCTTGCCAACTGAGGCTTCTTTGGTCACCATAAGGCCATTTCTTTCCTGGCAAGTGCAGAGCCTTGCCCACCTCAGGGTTTTGGCTTCAGAGATCTTGGACACCACTAAATTTCTTCTTGAAGACGGTGACTATCCCTTTGCCCATTCTTAAATCTTGGGCAACACAATGAGCTAACGCGCACCCTTCAGGAGCAAAAACAAATCCTCCTGAATCTCCGTTGTTACACCGTTACGCACTTTGCGGCCACCACTCCCATACTTGCCCACAAACTCTTCACAAGTTCTTCTTCTGGGAGTCTACAAACTCGGACAATCTGCTCGCCCTCCTGATTGTCCCCCAGAAAAGGAGCTAGGCGATTAAAATGCACCACTCTGGCCTTACCATGGGTTTCTTTCTGATGCGGTAGACGACGTCATTAATTCGCTTTACCACTTCGTAAGGTCCGTCCACAATCGTTGCAGCTTAGGTGAGAAGCCTCGACGTCGCTGAGGATTGAACAGCCAGACCAGGTCTCCAGGCTGATATTCGCCTTCATTCGCTCTAATGTCGTAGTGTTCCTTCATGCGGTCACTTGCTTCATGTATATTCGCCCTCACCCGATCGTGAATATCATCTATTCGCCTCCGCAAATTCGAAACGTAGTCATCTCCAACTACTTCTCATTCGGTTTAAAGCCGAACTTAAGATCGCATGGTAAGCGCAGCTCTCGTCCAAAAAGCACACTAGATGGACTATGGGCAGTGGTTTCGTGGACCGATACTCTATACGCCAGCAAGAACAGATGTAGTTGCTGGTCCCAATCTCGCTGGTGGTCTGCGACAACTTTTGATAGATACTTGATAACTGTCCTGTTCATGCGCTCCACCATGCCATCTGATTGCGGGTATTGTTCGGGTCTTGCGAATACCCAATATTTTGTACACCTCTTGAAACACGGCTGATTCAAAATTACGTCCCTGGTCGGAGTGAAGTTCAAGCGGCATACCAAAACCGACTGAAAAGTTCTTTAACTAAAGTCTCAGCGACTGTTACAGCTTCCTGGTTTGGTAACGCATAAGCTTCCACCCATTTGCTGAAGTAGTCTATTGCAACCAGGATGTATGTATTTCCAAATTCCGTCGTGGAAAATGGTCCGGTAATATCAATCGCAATCCTTTCAAAAGGACTGATCGTTGTATATATTGCATCATAGGGGCTCACTTCCTTTGGGAAGGTCCATTGGTAGCTGGTCAAGTTGTACATCTCCGGCACCAGTCTTTCACGTTGTTCTTACAATTATCCCAATAGAATCGCTCCCTGACCTTTTCTATAGTCTTGCGGACTCCAAGGTGCCTTCTCGATGTTCCATCATGAAGAAGTTTCAAAACTTCGGGAATTCTTGCTTTCGGCACCAAGTTTGCTATTGGTCCCAGCTTCGTCTTCTAACATTCGTCTGAGAAGACCATTTTCCATTACCAAAGAGTCCCACTGTGCCCAATACGATTTTAGCTCTCGCGAATACAGTGCTACCGTTTCCCAGTTAGGCCGCGCTTCTTCCGTCTTCCACTCCATCACACGCTTCAAAACTTCGTCAGACTCCTGGTCAGCTCGGATTCGGTCGTCAGTCCATCTATCATCTATGGCAGTAGTCCTCAAGCAGGTTGCTTCATTTTTCTCTTCGGCACGACAGCAGTACGCACAGTCCTTTGGACAGGGTCTCCGCGATAGTGCGTCAGCGTTCCGATGACTGGTGCCAGGACGATGTTCCGAGTCATACTCTTGCAGACGCTCTATCCATCTGGCAACCTGCCCTTCCGGGTTCTTGAAGCGTAGCAACCACATCAATGCCGCATGGTCGGTTCTTAACAAGAACTTCGTGCCATAGAGATATTTATGAAAGTGCTCTATAGACTTAACTACGGCCAACAGCTCTCTCTTGGTCATACAATAGTTGCGTTCCGGTTTCGACAGCACTTTGCTGAAGTAACCGAGCACTTTTTCGTGGCCATCTTGAACTTGGGATAACACGCCTCCGATGCCCACATTGCTGGCATCTGTATCCAGTATGAATTTTCCTTCAGCTTGTGGATAGCTCAAGATGGGCGCAGTGGTCAACATCCGTTTCAATTCTTCGAATGCATCCTGGCAGCTCTTCTCCCAGATGTAGTCTCTGCCCTCTTCAGTTAGTCTCGTGAGAGGCTTGGTGATGTTAGCGAATCCAGGAACGAATCGTCGGTAATAAGTGCAAAGCCCAAGAAAACCGGCCAAGACTTAACCGCTTCTATCTTTCCTGGGTCAACCGACACTCCATCCTCCGACACTACGTGGCCGAGGTAGTGTACTTGCTTCCGGAACAGGTTGCACTTTTTGGGGTTAAGCCTCAGATTCGCTCCTTGCAATCGCTGGAATACTTGCTCCAAGTTTTTCAAATGGTCCTCAAAAGATTTTCCGAAGACAATTACATCGTCGAGGTATACCAAGCAAGTTTCCCAGGACAGTCCTCTCAATACGTTTTCCATCAATCTTTTAAACGTCACGGGAGCATTACATAACCCAAATGACATCACGTTAAATTGCCACAATCCTGTCCCGATCGTAAACGCCGTCCTCTCCCTATCCTTTGCCTTCGACCTGCCAATAACCACTCTTCAGGTCGAGGGTCGAAAATACCTTACACCCACCTAGGGTATCTAAAGTGTCATCGATTCTGGGCCTTCTTCTTCACCAGTACCACTGGAGAAGCCCATGGACTGTTCGATGGTTCAATTACGCCAACTGTTCCATATCCCGTATAATTGCCGTATATACCCGTCGGACGGGCAGTTTTTCTCCTGCTTGTATCACTGCCTTAGCGACCAGTATTCCACGACCTTGACCGCCAATCGCTCCCGGTTCCAGCATTAAAACTTGCCCTTTGGGGATATCTCCACTCACGCTCACTTCTACAATGGTTTCACTGCGGCTCGCCACAGTTACTTCTTCTGTCAATACTACGCATGTCGATATATTCTTGCTGTGGTTGAGGATAACTTCTTCTTTGCCAACCTTCTATACTCCTGCTTGCAAGTCTAGTTTGAAACCAAATTCTGTCATTATGTCCATTCCGAGAATTACGTCTTGTTCTATAGCTGTAACTATTACACGATACTGGAATGCAGTACCACCAATACGGAAGTCGGCCATCGTCTCCCCCAACACGTTGACTGATTGCCTAGTTGCTGTACGTAGCGTCCACCTGCTTGGATATATCCGGTTCTTCCTACCCACTGCTTCCAGCCGAAGAATTGTCATTGTTGCACCAGTGTCTAGCAGTGAATCTCTCGGTTTTCCATTTACATTCCCATACACGACGAGGCTGCTAGGTCTACATCCCACTGAAGCAACAATCACTGGTGTTACTGGGCATCAGCCACACGGGTCGACGATCGCCCCTTGCCGTCGGCCCATTTTAGTTTTCCTTCGGCTTTGGTTTTTGTGGATCAGGACACCGACTACGTACGTGCCCCATCCTTCCACAATTCCAGCATCGGCTTCCTGGTTGCCTAATTTGCATGGATTCCATTTTCGTCATTAATTTCGTCATCATTTCGTCTAATTTTGTCATAATTCCTTCTGATGGCTCGTTTTCCTCGTGACTCCCCAGAACACGGACGCGAGCAGGTTCTTTGACCGATTGCTTCACGGCTTCAAAATCTAGTGCTTGAGCTAAAGCCTGGTTCAATGTTTGCGGGCGAGCGAGCTTTACTGCCTGTTGAGTATCCCTATCAAGCAGGCCATCCAGGAATTTTTCCACAGCGAGACTCTCACACACATCCTCCGGTTCCGTTGGGTACGCACTCTTAACCAGACGAACGTTGTCAGCTTCATATTCCTGTAGAGTCTCGTTCGACCTCTGGCAGCGATTTTTCAACTGCGAGCGATATTATTTGATCTTCACGCACCTGTGAGAATTATTAAAATAACCCACCCTAGAAAGCCATGGATCACGGATACCATTAAATTACTACAGACGCTGAGAAACAAAGCCAAGAGTAAATACAAGCGCACTAAAACCATAGTTCACTGGAACTATTACAAGCAATTACGCAATTATACTACTGTTGCAATTAAAAACGAAAAAAAGGCATATTATCAATACTTATGGCGATCTGACAATCGTAAGCGACTGTGGACTGAGTTTCATCGGTTGAACCTTAAACAAAAAAAGATATGTGAAATTCCCTCCCATTTACTTGATCCCGATCGAATTAATACTGCTTTTGTTAATGATGTACCTGGTGTTGATGGTGATGTCTCTCAAACTGTTGCACGCTATATGGAGACTACTCACAACAGTATTGGTGCTGTATTTTCTTTTCGTAATGTAGATGCAAACACCGTATCAAAACTTATCCACAGTATCAAAAGTAATGCCGTTGGCGATGATATGATCTCCGTTCACATGTTAAAGTTATTACTGCCATACGCGTTACCTTATGTTACACACTTACTTAACTGTTGCATAGAAACCAGTACCTTTCCTGATGTATGGAAACGTTCTGTTGTGGTTCCAATCCCCAAAAAGAAAAAAATTGACGATTTTTCTGATCTACGCCCCATTAGCTTATTGCCGACGCTGAGTAAAGTACTAGAAAAAATATTGAATGAACAACTTCTAGATCACTTAAATAAGTTTAACATACTGCCTACATGTCAATCCGGTTTCCGACCTCATCATAGCTGCGTCACTACTTTGTTAAAAGTAACAGACGATATTATTGAAGCTCGTGATAGAGGACAGTTGACCGCTTTGGTACTGCTTGACTTGACCAAAGCTTTTGACACCATTAACCATCAGATATTATTGTCCATTCTGCGTTATATAGGTTTCGGTGACGACGCCGTGGACATGCTAGAATCGTACTTAAGGGGACGATCTCAATGTGTGCGTGTCTCGAGTAATGCCTCATTTGGAAACGTTGTTTCCACTAGCTTGGAACTTAACAAAGGTGTCCCTCAAGGGTCTATTCTTGGCCCTATTTTGTTTTGCATATATACTAGTCAACTGCCCACACGGATTTGTCACTCCAGTATTCATATGTACGCCGATGACACTCAAATTTATAAGAGTTTTTATCCTAAAGATATTAATCGGGCAGTGGATCTTATTAATCGTGATTTAACACAGATTTCCGACTTTGCATCTGATCACTTGCTTAAAATTAATCCTGCGAAGTCTGTGGTATTGTTCTTTGGGGCGCCTGGAACTGTAGAAGGCAGCAAGTCTGCACTTACATTAAAGATTAGCGACTCCAACTTGCAGCTGTCTGATTCTGCTAGAAACTTGGGAGTAATTATGGACAACAGCTTTCGTTTTAAAATGCATATCTCTGGTATACTTCGCACGGCGTACTGCAGATTAAAAATGTTATATCCCCTTAGAGTGATTTTGGGCGTCCGTGCAAAAACTGTGTTGTGCGAGGTCTTTGTACTCTCTCCGTTTCACTACGCTTCACAAGTGTATGGCCCTTGTTTGGATGCTGCTGACAGGGACAGAGTACAGCGACTTCAGAACGCTTGCATGAGATTTATCTTTGGTATAAGAAAAATATGATAGAATTTCACACAAGCTTGTAGAATTGAAATGGTTAACAATGCAAAACCGTCGTAAAGTGCAGGCTTTAAAGCTTTACCATAAGTTGATCTCAATGAAAATACCGTCATATCTCTTAGATAAAATACGCTTCCGCACGGACGTACATAATATTAATATTAGGAGTAAGGGTCTCATTACGCCACCGCTGCACAGAACTACATTCTATGAAAGGTCCTTTTCATTTAATATCTACTCCTTATACAATTCATTGCCAGCCAGTCTTAAAACATTGGGTGTGGGAGCATTCGAACGCGCGCTTGTGCAGTATGTGTATGAAAGACAGTGATACCATTTTTTTTTGTTCCTTGTCTCTTTTTCTTTTTTTTATAATTTTCTTTAATTTACATCGCAGAATGTTTAGCATAGTTTGTAGTTTTAGGCATTTATCTATGTGCAGTAGTGTTACTGCTACTGTAATGGTATTATTTTTATACATATTAAGGATACAGTGTAAAAACAGGGGGTGGCATTCGCTATCCGTCTGAACTGCTCCTTATGGTTCAGCACAATCATTTGTTTTTTTGGTTTATTAATCTTTTCTCTTATTTTTTTGTTTCTCCTTATTTCTGTAACGTGCTGAATAAAGAAATATTATTATTATTATTATTATTATTATTATATACTTGCTGCAGATGTTTATTACCGAAACGCATCTCCAAATGATTAAGTAGCGTTTAGTAATTTTGTCGCTCCGTCGAAGGAATAGCCTGGAGTACCTTCAAAGCATCGCCGCGCAGAGCTACTGATAGCATGGCTGCTTTGGTAACTTCCGTCCAGCCATATACCGTAGCCGTTGTATCCAGCAGCGTCAAATAGTCTTCCAAGGGCGTCTTTCCGTCGAATGTAGGCAGGTCACATTTACTTTGTACTGTACATATGGGCACTGTACTTCTTGGTTCCATCTGACTGCTTCCCGTGGTAGAATTTCCAGTTTTTTCCGTCTTCGGTATAGCTCTAGAATGGATTTGTTCTTCTATCACCTTCATGCGACCATTCTTCTTGGAATTTTTCCTCGATTCTTGTCAGCTCTTCTTCCATATTCTTGATTTTCTCATTAACCTCCGTAGAATTTTCAACCAATTTTCCCATTAGTTCCTGTTTTTAAATTCAGAGAATTTCCTATAACTTTCAATGCGTTTTCAATTTTTCCTTCCAGTTTTCTAGAATTTTTTATAAGTTCTTTTCTTAAGACTATAGAATTTTCTGTAACTTTCTCTTCTAAGTTGCAAGAATTTTCCATAACTTTCTTTTCTAAGTTGCGAGAATTTTCTATATTTTTCTTTTTCATGTTTTCAAGTTTCGCTGGAAGTTCGCTATTACCGCCAGACACGTCAAACAAATATGTTTCGGGATCTTCACCAGCTGCTTCTATTGCTCTTCTCAAACTCAACTGAAGCTCAGGTTTCCTCCCACTTGTATCTTCATCTCTTTCTTCTAATTCCCGTTTTAGGTCCACCACTTTCAAGTCCACTAATTTACAGTATTTCGCTGCCATTGTCTCTAATTATATAATATAGTCCACTAATTCAGTTTATATTCACAAATATATCGCTAAATACCCCACACCTGACATCAATGTAAACTTTTTCTATTTTTTAAAACGTTATCGGGGTTTAGAAAAATACACAGGCTATATATTTAAATTAACTTGATTTATTAACGCACTTACGAACCACTTAAAATCTATTAAATAAGATCAAAAAAGAACACTAAAATTAAATCACTCACTATTTACTAATCAAAAATGTTATTAATTAAACTCACTTAATCACTAAATCACTAAAGTCTTAATTTAGGTAAACGATTTATTTGCACCGATATTTTTTTATCAGACGTACTAATTCGCTCGTATTTATCTCCACTCGTTGTCCGCACTATTCAACTCGTATCGACTGACTGCTCGGCCAATCCCCACGCGTTATTTTATATCTGGCCCGAAACTACGAGATTCTTCCAGACACATCTAATAGGGCGTGTTTCTAGATTCAGAAGAATAATCACGAATCTTCGACCCGGTACTGCCCTCTGTCATTCCTCGTACATAGTTCCTTATTCAGCTACGCTAGCACCATCCAGGAGCGCCCAACGAAACCGCCAGTTTAAAAATTTGCGCTCGTTGCAGTACTTAGAATAGGGAGCTTCGTGTAGTACCTTTCTTCTTTTCTATTTCAAGAACGAAATATTGGAGACAATCAATATTTGTTAGAATATTTGTGTTAGGTATCCTTTTAGAAACACACAGCAAGTTTTTTGTTAGAAAGAGCGTAAGGGTTTGATGAGTTTACACTTCCGATTTCTTGGTTTTTTGATGCTTTCTTGATATTGCAATAAAAAGAATACGGAAACACATGTATATTTATTGTATTTTTAGTATAATGTATATTACTTACCTATAGCCTAGAACAAACTCCAAAAAGGTGGCGATTCCATGCAATTAAAATTTTCTAGATGTTCGTTGTTGCTTAAATATATATTTCTAAATATTAAAATTCTTAAAATATGGTTCACTGGATAAAATAAAGGCTACGTATTATTTTATATGAAGATAGTTCATTAGTGGCTCATTGTTTATCAGTGATAAATGCGGTTGGCAGTTGACATCCGTCATCCTAATACATCAGTTTTTATATTTCACATCATCTTCAAATATCGCATTCCATCAAAATTAAAGGTAGTTTTATCCATACTGTGTTTGGACCAAATTTGTAATTAGTTTTCTTAGGTAATGAAGACGACAACGACTTTTCCCAAAACTCGCAAGAAAATTTTGAGAAGTTGAAACGTCCCAGAATTTTGATAGATAAACATGAAAATGAGTCAACCTTCTGGTACTATTAAGTAAAATACCGATTGTCGTTCCATTTGTAATCTATACAAAGAAAAAGTAATATCATGTATTCTCACATAAAATAAAACTACCATTTTTTATGAATATAATCTTGCATGTCTTTAAAGTGTTGACATTGGCGTGCCCTGTTTAGTGTCTCTGTTAAGGTTGGGATATCATATAAAAAATCTCGTAACAAGCTATTTTCGCATAAATTAAAATCTCTCGAATAATAGATGGCCCCCTATGTACGATTTCACAGTAAAATTAATTATTTTACAATTTGTGCAGCATTGAACTTTGAATTGCCTAACTATAAGTTCACGATAGTCGATATAATTTTATATTTTCATTAATTTGCAACATGTAGTGCTGTTTGCCTACGCTGAGGTATCTTAAATCCACACAAAATCTAAACGAGAAATGCGTATCTAGGAACATAAAACACGCCCCTCTCCTAATATATATCCGAATACGTCTTTTGAAGATACGAGTTTTTATTTTCCAACAACGATAGGTGGAATATACAGTGTGTAACAAAATCAGATTTTTTTTATCAATTTATCAAAAACCGTTAATAAATAAATAAATAAAAAACAATTATGCAAGGTTGTTTTATATTATTACTGGTATAACCATGCTGTGATTTTTCGTGACTTCTTTTGTTGAGATTTTATAGAAACAATCTTTTTTTGAATGGGACCCCTGGGGCCTTATTCTCGAATCTGAGGAAGTGGAAATTCCGAGAGAATTGTCAAAAAATTCCTAAGATTGCAATAGTTGGTATTCTCGAATTCAATTTTCCCACGTTTTCGTAAGAAAGTACTCCCCGCTCCCTGGCAATAAACAAGGGAATTTGCTGGAGAAATTGAATCGGCTTCGCTCGGTCTCACATCGGTGGTTTCCGTGTTTGTTGTTATATTCGTGAAGTATCTAAACTAACCTAAGCGATCCTAATAAAAGTAAAAGTAATAGATAATATAACTTTATTAACTATAATATTTGGTTGTATAATAACCAACAACTTAGAGATTACAACTAAAGCCGGTTGAAATAATATCTTATATAATCTCCCCTAATTTTATATATTATGCATAGTGATGAATGCTGAGGGAATATTGCTGGCCGACAAAATATCTAAAAATAAAGATCAAGCTGAAGGACTTTCTGAAGCACCAACAAGATAGTTTCTGCTCAGAGTAAATGCGTTTGAGCAGTTAAGCAATAATTTGTTTGAATGATAATAAAACTTTAGTCAGAAATATAATTTAATGATTGTAAGCTTACGCGGCGAAATCCGAGCTATTTATTACGGCATGTTTGGCTATGTACTCTATTAGTCGTTGCTTTTGTATAGCTGTACTGTAATATGAACATGTCTAGACTTTTCTCTACCATGATTTTTATTTTAAAAAATGCGTTAAAATAATATCGGTTAACGTAAAGAAATCGATCACTATATTTTGAATTAGAATAAAAGCAGCTGTTATAAACACATCTCTTTCTACCGCTGTTTCTATCGGTCCCTCTCCATCCCTTCTTAATTTATGACTTGACAACAACGTACTATGTTTCTCCGAGAGTAAACGTTGTACTGTTGTACTTGCCCAGGTAACCAAATTTAAATTTCCCACAATTATTTTTAGTAACTTCAACATAAAGATATTAAAATAACTATTAATGTAATACAAAATTGTAGGTAATTTCATGATTCAACGTTGAAGTTAATGAAAATAATTGTGGGAAATTTAAATTTGGTTGCCTTGGTGGCAATTAGAACGGAAGAAGGAAGAGGTAAGAAATAACAGGTATATATTAAATCGGTTCCTGTTCTATATTCATATCTGTTACCAAATAACTGTTACAAGTATTTGTACTATCTGGTACTATCTCTATTTGGTTGTCAGTTATCAGTTATATTTCATATTGTATTTTTTACTAAAATTAATATGATGTCTTGTTCGTTGCTGTTTCTTCTTGTTATTTTGGATATATTAAAAACCTGTTCTTTATTACCTGCTTTTTAATTCAATAAGGTAAGACTATAATGCATTATGTATCAATACTATACATGCATTTACTTTTCAGTTTTAGTTAAAAAAAAAGAGTGTTTACTTGTGAGGAAGACGCATTTATTTTTATGACCCAGCATCACAGTGGAACCCCAAATCCAGACGGATCTTGAGAATACAATTTGAAACCTTGTATTTAACAATTTACGCAGCAGTGTCCTGAGAGAGATTTTAATCAGTATAATTTTGTGGACCATAAAAACAATATTATTGGATGATTTTAAGAAAAAAAATGTATTTGTAGGGAGAAGTCTCCTGAAAAACCAACAGAAGCTAATGTAAGCAACAACAGATAATATTGAGCTCCGCATGACAGTTGGTCCAAGAATTTTGCGATAACAGGATTATTAGTCAAGGCCTTTGGCCGCTCAGGTCCTCCAATTTAATATCTCCTAATTTTTATGTATTTGGTTGAATTAAAAATAATATTTTTAAGAACAGACTTCATAATCTGGAAGAGCTTCAAGATGCAATAGGAACGAAGGTCAACAAATTATGGTAGAAGAATTACAGAGAGTCTTGGACAATATGACGAGTAGAATTAACGTCTACTTAGCAAATCATGGACAACATTTTCAACATCTCATGTGATTTATTATAATGAAAAATTGTTCTAATTTAACTGATACATATTACAAATTTTTAATATAATGAAATTATCGGATTTAATATTAATTGTATTATTATTTAATCTTTATTAACCCCTTAAAACCAAATGAACACTTATTGAGTTTTGACTTTCAAAATTATAAGGAATTGCGTCACACGATGCCAATCTGTATATTTGGTTGTCTATAGTTCTCATCTTATTCATTTACGAATGCTAGTATTTACTATCTATTAGTAACAAAAAATATGATCTGGAAGATGCTTTTACAAGTTATTTATATTTCAAGTGATATTGAGGTATTTCAAAAATATAATATCATTAATAAATACTTAAATATAATGCTGCCATCTATTCACAAGTGTACACACTTTTTTTGCCGAACATTTTCGTGACGTCACATCATGGCGGGTCATTATTTATCGTTTTACATATTAATGTTCATTTCAATAAGTAGGGCATATTTCAGGATTTCCTTTTCATGAAAATAACATACAAAACGTGCCGCATTTAGGGATTTGCTCAGCTTTATTTTTTTAAGATTTCTCGTTTATTAATGACAATTATTAATACAAAATCTATCACAGGGGGAACAACAAAACAAGTAATGTTTTCAGTTTTTGAATTCTTTTAATTTTATTATCGTTTGGGAAATGAACATTAAAATCCAAAGTTATCATTCAATGTAGGAATCTGTAGAGTGATATCCCAGCCTTAAGATAAAAGAAAGTCGCACCCTTATAAGAGATCTGAAGAAATCATAAAAAAAGAATATACTCGTAATTTGTACGTATATTATAATTGCCAACATAAAATCTGCCAAAAACATTAAATTTATCGATGAACAGTCCATATTGGTCTACGATCAAAGTTTTTTTAAGTACAAATCGTGTATGTTAGCTGAATATCATCAGACTGTTTTTAAAAGCAACGCATTCTCGTCTAATTGGTCATCATATCAATTGGTTTTAATTGATGTCGATGTTTCCGATGGATGCCGATTTTATATGGTATTTATAGGTTATGTCGTTACATGCAAAACTTCTGCATCACAAAGTAACAGTAGTGAATCATTTTTTTTTTAATGATCATGTAATTGGAAAGTATATGCAGGTGCAGAATATAGCAAACAATTACACGTTGAATGAATGTTAGTATAATATTTATCTAGTTAAATTTATCTAATTTTTTTTATTTTGAAATTGTTATATAGGTGTGCTCATGGGAGATCGATCATTCACCCAGCTGTACATTAGTGGGAGATATAGTTTTAATTTTCTGAGTTTCTTGAAAAATGAACTTATTTATATGTTTTGACTTACAAAATGAATCTTTATTTAACGATGATTATAGAGAAGAAATCGCAATAGGATAGGTAGTAGGTACAATTGAATAACTTCGGCAAAGAAAAATCGGTCGAAGAACAACATTTTAAAAATGGGTTTAGCGGCATCCCACACAGCACACTTCATCCGATAGATATCCATACTGGATGTCCCATCACCTAGACATGTGTATATCCATTTCATATGCTAGATAGATATCCATGGAATATTCGTTTTGGAGTTATTACAATTATTTATAAAATTAATATCGCAATTTTGACATAAAAATTAATACTATTGAAGTATTGATAAGTACATGAACTCTCTAGCAGATATCATGTAGATATCTATTTCGATGACCATTTAAACAGGTCGAAAATCTCTGAACCAATGAAATGTGGTGTTTATACTTTATATCCATTTCATATGCTAGATAGCTATCCATGGAATATTCGTTTTGGAGTTATTACAATTATTTATAAAATTAATATCGCAATTTTGACATAAAAATTAATACTATTGAAGTTATTGATAAGTACATGAACTCTCTAGCAGATATCATGTAGATATCTATTCGATGACCATTTAAACAAGGTCGAAAATCTCTGAACCAAATGAATGTGGTGTTTATACTTTATACCATGATACAACAAAATAAGGTATGCTCATCGGAAAACCAAAACTCGTCTATTTCGCGTATGGTCCTCAGATACGTCATCACTAGACTGTCGCCATTGTTGTTGATGTATTTACCAAATTACCAAGTTTATCTTAACAAGTGTCAGTTTATTTTTAAATCGATTAGAACACTTTATTTAGTTCTATCTAATGTCAGAGAATGAGTGAATCCGCCATGTTGGCAATGAATGAGAGAGTACGTCAAGTATGTTGTGAGAGAGTATATAGTATCAGTGTTAAGAAGTATTGTAGTGACTAATAAAGAGTTTTTAGACTTTAAAATGTGTGTTTTAAATTAATAACTTTACACTAATATTTTGTGTCGGCTTCTACTTGTAGTAGTTTCGATTTACATGTATAGTGACTTTAGTTAGGTGTTATAAGTTCATTTTAAGTTTTCTGGGAATAAACTTTTCATAAACATTGCAGTGGAAATTCTTAAGTATTAGTTGTATTTCTTTGTAATATTCAACATATAAAGATGTGGTAATCAAATTTATTCGAACAATGACTTTCATTTTTTCTTTTTTTTTAATTGATAAATAAATTTGTAAAGAAAAAAGAAAAATAAAACACTACACTCACAATCATTGATTAATTCATTCTTTTTTATTCGCATTTTCTTTATTCCAACACTGTCTATATTATAATGTTTCTACCAAACTAATATCTAGATATTTTATTTGCCATTAAAAAATATGTACCACTTACATTTAGTGAAATTTCAGTACGTATAAGGTGGATATATTATCTCTGGTATAAGTACCAAGTATGAAGGTAAGAGCTAAAGAAGGCAAAAATACTTTACATTAACAGAATCATTATAGCAAAGCAATAACATTAACATTTTTGTGGCTGGATTTCTTAATGAAAAAATATGCTAATTACTAATTACAATGATTTTTTTTTCAAGATGATTTTGCATTCAATTGAAAATTATATTTAAAAATATGAATTATTTAAATATTTTGTTTCAATGCAAATTTGATTGAAAGAAATGGTAAAAACACAGTTTTATTGATTTTAATTGGATATATTTAAAAAAAAAATTGGAGTTACTTTTCTTTATATTGGTGATACCTATTAAATTAATGGATTGGTAGTACTGTTTGGCCCTCAAATACGTCACACCTAGATGCGCAAGAGAATACTTTATTTTCTTGTATCATGGAAATATGCACCTCAAAATGTAAACTTATATGCTTTATACCAATTTATACCAATCGTTTGTCGCAGTGGTCCTGTGCAGTGGTCGCACCTGTCGTGACGTCGTCAGTCGAAAAACGACCATTGTTGAATATGCTGTGTTTATTTGTTGTTACGTTGGTTTACGCTGGTTTACGCACAGGTTTTGTTTATATTACAGTCTAGCTAAATGTTAGTCATAATTTATAACAACTGAATATCTAACCTTAGCAAGTTAGATGTTAAGCATCTATGAATAAATGTGTTGTGTTAGGCTGCGATTCGAGTCGCGCATAATGCATATTATGCGTCTGATGTAACGATACATCGTTCCGATTTAACATGTATGCGTGCATAAAAAGTTTTGCCGCGAAATCAGTTTAGACCCCGACAGAGGCTAGAATGGAACATACAACGCATAGAAAAAAAGGTAATGCAGGCTATGCGTAGCATATGCACGACAAGTAAATCGGAACGCTCACAGTGTTCTATGTCTTTCAATGCATGCATCGCATAAAATGCGCGACTCGGAACACAGCCTTACTCTGCTCGTAAGGTCTTGTTTAGTTTATGTAAATTTTGAAAGTATTTCTGAACCTTTAAATCTATGACATTTCTAATCTTAATTATTTACATTATTGTATTACTTATGAATAGGGCACTTGCAGGAAAATTAAAAAAAAATAAATGTGTATTAATTATAGTCTGTACTATCTGTCTATTTTAAGTTTTAACCAACGTCATCGATTTTTGTCCGTATGAATCAAATCGATACTTCGGAGTCAAATTAAAAACCGTATAAACAGGATATCTTATGCGCGGTTTTTCAGTATTGGTTTAAATTCGATTTTGAGTTTACGTTCGAATTTTACGTTCAAACCATATTATACTACTGTCACAGCATTAGTTGAACCGTGAACCGAACAAAAAAATTGTTTCATTTTGAGCGGACTTATGTACGAAGCTTAAACTTTAATATCTCCCTCAAATTGAATATAACCATAATACATAACCTTAAAATAATTGTTTGTGACATCTGATGTCACTCTGATATTAACGAATATACTGGAATTTTCTGATGAAGACGTTATTAATTGAACATTTTTGGCGTCTTAGAAGACCAAGAATTAATCGTGGGTATCCTACTGATATCGAAATTTGGGATGAACACGATTGCTTTGTGAGATACTGTTTATAGAAAGATACTGTAATGTGAATGCTTAACCGTATTACTAATAGGTATAGCAAATCCTACAAATTTGTAAGTATATTACACATACATATGAATTCGGAGATCCCATTAATTTATTTTATAGAACCACATGCTTAAGACCGGAGGAAATGTTATTGCTGATATCATATTTTCAACAATTGCAATATCTGCCATGAATTTCAACGAGACACCTTTAAAAACAATCTTAATCCAATTACGCATGTTGAAAATTGAAATAACAAGGGACATATTCAAACACGTAATTGTGTCGAATACTCATATAGTGTTTGAAAACGAATATTCCCAGTTAAGGTAAATGGTGCTGGATTACAAATGCGAACTATTTAGTGTGTGGATGACCATTCTATGCAAGAATAGAAGTATGTGGTAACATAATATATCCTATTGCCACTGTTCAATTTTACCTTATAACATAACACCAGCTAAAAACAAGTGCTTATTTTGTATTTGCTAAATATATTTCTTTTGTTGCTCTTTTATTTGTAATTTTTTGAATGGTTTTCATTTTGAAGAAACTCTATTTTTAATTTGTTATTCATTTAAGCACATCTAACTGGCAAATATGTCAAGTGATGTTAACACCAATTGTAGAATTTCTGTTCGTAATGTATAATAATAACATTTAACACAGTAATAAAGTTTAATATAATAATAGTTCCTTAATAAAAAATAGAAATTAATAAAAGACCTATTTTTTTTCGCAGAATTATATTATTTATGTTATAAGTGATTCAAAATTTCAATCAGTCATAAAACAGAACATTCACCCAAGGACGTCCATTGCTGCTTGAAATTGAACCATACATCGTTCAAATGCATTTCGGCCAATTCAGGCCTGGAAATCAGATTTATCATGTCACGACAACAGTTCCTTTTTTTTCCAATTAATTATCCGTGTCTTCTTCTGAACTTGAGGATTCGTCGGATTAAACAATTATTATTGGCTCAATGTCCATCTCCACTACTTTTTTTTCCCGTTCATACCAGCTTTTTATTAAATTATTTGTGTGCCTCACACAGTTCTCCCAGGTGTTGGGTGTGCAATGTTGTAGTGCTTCATTCCACATATTCAATACATTTTGATCGCGATAACCATCCCTACCAATATTTTGAATATAATATCGTTTTGCTGAGGCCCAGATCAATTCTATTGCATTAAAATCGCAGTGATAAGGAGGAAGTCTCAGCACTTCATGACCATGACATTTTACAAGTTCATCAATAGCATACTTTTTCTCAGGTTTATTCCTTCTAACTATATCTAGCAATTCCATTTTAGTGACTCACTTGAGAAATTCATGCCATTGTTCTTAACCAATCTGCGATATCTTGTTTCTTGGACGAACTATTTGGAATTTTATTGATGACAACACTATGGTAGGGAGCATTATCCATGACAACAAGAGAATTTGGTGATAAGTTGGGGATTAGTTGTTTTGTTACCCATTCTTCAAATTTTTTACTATCCATTGCAGAATGGTAGTCCGCAGCTTTAGAGGTAGATGCAAATATTAGGCTTGCGCCATTAATAAAACCGTGTTCACTTCCAGCATGAACAATCATAAAACGTTTGCCATCGTAACCCTGAGGCTTTCGAACACTTTTAGCAGTGTCATCTTGCCAAGACTTAATTTGAGTGCCTTTGGAATAAATCCAAGTCTCATCTAAAAACACTACTTGTTTGGCAGAACTTGAGCTAAGATTAGCCATATACTTTTTAAGAAAAACACTCCGCAACAATGCAATATCATGTTTCTCAATTAATGGATCTCCTATTGTCTTCTTTTCGATATTTGAAGCCAATTTCTTTAACAAAAGTGCTCAAGGATTGCTTGCACAATTCAATGATGCCTTTGGTTTTGAGTTCATCCTTGAGAGTTTGCAAAGTAACATGTTTCCCTAAAATCATACTTCTATAACAAAATCATAAACCAATTATATAACTGCTGTTACTTTGCTGATACATGTTGTAAATAGTATTTCGCACTTCCATTTTAGTTGTTTCTCGTAGATCTCTTGTTTTCGGCTTAATACGTGGTCTCTTTTCAGGATGAAGTGAGGAAACAGGATTTTCCAGTTTCTCTTTTTTAAAATTCCAGACAGTCTGTCTGCTTACACCAAGTGCTTCGCTTACTTTCTGCAAAAATACATACTTTATAAACATAATTATGAGTGTATTAGAATATCTACCTCGTAAACAGCACTTAAAGGTAATAAAGGTCCCCCATTTTCTTTTTCCCTCTCGAAATATGCCAGAGCATTAAGCACAAGCTCCTGCCTTAGAATTCAACCGCTTCCAGGCATTTTCTGTAATAATAATAACATTAGTCATTGTTTAATACATTCTCTTTATTCAAAATAACTTACCTACTAAAAACTTACAGAAGCTCTGTGCTCTAAAAAGAACAATTTTTCTCTTGCAAAAATATACAAAGAAAGCGAAAAAACGGGCGAGAAACAACTAATAATAAACCAAATACACAAACTAACAACGCTATAGGTTAGATTTGATAACTGACAGGTGCCATGATAGAAACCGGAAACGATGCACTATTTTAAATATTTTACTTAAACAATGCAGTAATATGGCTATCTCTATCTGTCACATTCATGAAATTACTCCTTGTATCTTTTTCTGCGAGACAAGCGGAAACTTTGCTTCTTTTTTCAATAGTATACTTTGAACAAAATACTCAAATCAGAAGATTGTCTTTACTTGTATGACATATCAATGACGTTGGTTAAAACACTAAATAGACAGACTATATCTGAACATATTCACCCTTATGCTGTATCATTTACGTTATTAATAACATGTACGTTATCAATAAATATAACGTATTTACGTTATTTCTGTCAGAAGTGGTATGCTGTATCGGATAAGTGTACGTTATAAAATAACATGCGTGTTATTTACTGTACGTTATGTGGAATAAAATAACGCCATGCGATCCCTTGCAGTTATGCGAATAACAGCAACGTTATGAACAAAAGTGAGGTTATAAAGTTTACTGAATTGTCAATAGAAACGACTTGATTTTTGAAAATGAGTAATGATTTCAAGAATTTGTTGGCTGTTGGTTTATTAGAGCAACTTTTAACTGTTAATTATAACACTAACTGTAAAATAGGCAACCAAAAGGTACATTACATAAATAGATTATTTGTGTTTTTGTAGGAATAATTCTGTAATTGAAATAGACCTAGACCTGACTTGATCATTTGAACTACTTCTTGATATTTTCATAAAATTATTTATAGGTAGATTGCTAGAATATGGTGCTTACATAACAAATAGAACCATTCATACAGCAATAAAGACAAACACAAAAAATAAACATTAATAGCACTCAAAAGTAGAATATCTGTTCAAACATGGAAATACTATATTTTCAAAGTACATTGGTTACGGATGTAACTATTTTTATGCACACCAGAATTGTGGGGGACAAAATTTTTAGGTGGCACTAGAACAATCTGTTGAAAGCTGAATAATTCCGGAAGTAAATAATGGACTAGTAAATATAAGGCACTCGCAAGTCAAATTACTAAAATTCAAGAAGAAACTGTTATGTATGTACACTTTTATATTGTGAGTCGCCTGGAAACAGCTTGTTATGAATTAAAACATATATGTCAGTCGTAAAAATACTTCAGTGTTTTAATCTAACTTAAATATTATATTTAAAAAACGTAACAGAAACCATTATTAAACAAAGATATGGAACTTCACGTAAAAGTATTTGCAACATCTGTCATAAATATATATATTTATATTATTCTACAAACTTGTTTTTAATAAATACACAAAAAGTTTCTTATTATTTAATTTTGACTATGTAGGGATACTAGCATTTTAAAGGAGGTGACATATGTATAATGTATCCCAAGATGTAAGGTGTTTAATACTTTCACTGATATATAAATTTGCTCGGTTCCTTGGTAGCACTTTTCCGCCGTTCCAATCCAAGCCTCTCTCCTCCAAGCACTAACCCATCACGTTGTTCTACTTTAACTTTAACAGGATCTCCCTCATATTCTCTTCCTTTGTGGCTATGTTTGCCTCTGCTTCTCCAGTCAAATTAAGCGTCCAAATCATGTTAGTGTGTGTCTCTGTATTGCTTTGGATCGATTTTAATTTGTTCTTAGTTCTTACTACCTCGTCTCAAACTCTGTCTCTCTTTGTGTTGCCTCAGAATATGATGATAAAGAAAAACACTTCACTTATTAATTTAACCGGGTTTTACTTCACAGCACCGACCATACATTCAACATAACCTAAACACACATTTCCTATGTGACTGTTCGCGTTAAAAATAACGTTAATTTATCATACTGAATTGGCAGGAGTTAGAAACTTTCTCTAGTAATTAATTATAATAAATATCCTTGACAGCGTTTCATTACAACAAAATATTCGGGTTTCTTTAGTTTTGACATTTTTTATATTTTACATATTCCTTGGGTCACTGAAGTTTGACTCTGTAGATGGCGCTCGTTTGGATATTTTGGCGTAAAATAATTCATATTTAAAAGTAACAAAGCGGAATTTCGTTCTTCTTTTAATATTTTAATCTTTATGTTCGCTTCTCAAGTGAATTTGTATAAATAGTTTCTTCAAAATGTCATTGTCAACGACACAACACCACTACCACACTAACCGCTACGGTTGCGTCGCAATTATTCTTTCTAATTGATAGAATCACGCATAAAGCTGTCTCCGTTGTTAGACGTTTCCCATCTCTATACTTTTTTCTCTAATAACGTTTTAATTTTTACACGTGGGATAACGTATAGTGATACAACATACGCAAATTGATTGCAACCGTTATGACGACGCTTGCATGTTATACGTTATGTCATTTCTAACGTTTTATGTTATTTATAACGTAAATGATACAGCATAGGGGGGGAATAACTGATTATCAAATTACCACGTTAGTAGGTATATCTAGCTGTCAATGGTTTCTTTTTCTTTACAGGAAGTCAAGAAAAGAAACAAGAATTAAGTAGATTAACAAGAATAATTTGTTATTTGTGTAGGTATAATGGCCGAATAAAAAGTTCCACACTGTATTGTTACTATTTAATTACATACATACTCTGGTTATACATTTCACAAAACGTGCTTTCATTCTACAACATCTTACTACTTCATCTTCTAGTACCTACTGTTACCTACTTCATATCTGTTCCTTACTTCATGCGACAGCCTCCCTACCACTCGGTGGCGCGCAATTCAAAAAAATATACTACAACTCGTCCATCCTGACGCAAGATTGACCTCAATCTTGATAAACATTAACACAAACAATTTTTTCTAAAACTTAAATCTATATGCTTAACCTAACAGTAAACAATAGTAACATGTAACCAAACAAATTTTTATCAGTATTTACTATTATTAATCGTCGTTGTTACACCAAGGTTTTATACAATCTACTGCCACAATAGATTCAAAAGGTCGTTGTGAGAATTGATATCCATCTGGATCCACCACAACATATCTATCATTTGGCAATGTCTTATGAATCTTGTACGGTCCTTTATATCGCGGTATCAATTTTTTATTGACTCCTGGAGTAGCTTCGTGGTTAACTATCATAACCAATTCTCCTTCTCTGTACATTCTTGGTGCTTTTCGCTTTCATGTAATATTTCGTATTGTACTCTTGTGTTTTTCAAATGTTTATTGGCAGCTTCATGGCCTAATGGCGGTAAATCACGCTCAACATTATCACCGTCTTTCTAGAAATTTTCTCAACCCATCGTTCACATTTCCTCTCTGGTTTTACTCCAAATAGAAGTTTTGCAGGGGTTGTTTAGTCGACCTATTAATAGTAGTATTAATGGCATATTCGACATTCTCTAAGCTACATCCCATTCATCTGGATTTCTTTGTTACCTTTGCCAACATAGGTATAAATTCTCGGTTAAGCCGGTTCTATCTGGCCATTAGCTCTAGTACGCCTACTGCTATCAAACACATGCTCTATATCTTGTTCAGTCATAAAGCCTTTAAATCCGTTTGCAGTGAAGGCAGATCCACGGTCAGAAATAATTCTAATAGGTTTCCATAATAACTAAAATATCTCGTCAGATGTTTCAACACCTCCTGGTGTTTGTGGTTTTACAAGCATACAGTTTATATATTTCGAAATCCGTCTATCACAGCAAATATATATTTGTTATTATTCTTCGTTTTCTCTAAAGGTCCGCAGTGATCGATATGTAGGGTATTAAAGGGTAAATCTCCTTGGGTACGCTATGTAAAAATCCTGAACGTTTACCCGTATTCGCATTGTAAGTAATACATTTAAGCAATTTGATATGTAGCGCCTAACCTTGTCTCTCATTTGTGGAAACCAATAAGATCGACGAATGACTTCTATAGTTTTCTCGCATCCTCCGTGACTCATATCATCGTGGCTAGTGCGTATGATGTTACATTCCATTGCTTGGGGTACATAAAATAATAGGTGTTTTCCATCTTTCCGGTAGACTAATCCTTCTCGCAGTTCAAACATTTTGCTTTCCTCTTTTCTAAACCCGTTCTCACTTGTCTAATCAGCTTGTCCTCTGCTTGGTTTATTGCTAAGTTCTCTTCCAAGGTATTTTCTTCTATGACAAGGACTGTATCAAAACATCTGCTAAGAGCATCTACATGTTGCATTTGTTTATTTGACCTATGTTCGATTTCGTAGTCGTAACTTTGAAGAAATAACGCCCATCGGTTAATCCTAGGTACAATGTCTTTTTATTTAACGTGAGCCGAAAACTATCAACAATCAGTAACTATTTTGAATTTTCTAGAATGTAAGTATAATGAAATCGTTTGATTGCAATACACCGCGGCAAGACATTCCAACTCATAACTATGATATTTAGCCTCGCATTCTGAAGTTCGTTTACTAAAAAACATGACAGGGTGAAATTTTCTATCGCTTTCTTGTCTCTGCAACAAAATTGCACCAAAGCCTGAAGCACTGGCGTCGCAATGGAGCTCAGTTCTCCGCCGTAGGTGAATATAAGCATAAAACTGGCTGGCACGCTAAACTATTTTTAGTTGCTCGAATGTGCGCAAATGCACTTCGGTTAATCTGAACACAGCATCATTTTTCAATAAATCATAAGTGGCTTTGTACGAGACGCAAAATCTGTATTAAATTTTCTAAAAAGTAGGAAATTAAGCCCATAAAGCTACGAAGTTCTTTAATATTTCTCGGAATAGGAAACTCAGTAACAGCTTGGATGTTATCATTACATGGTGAACACCTTGTTGATTTATCAAATAGCCTAAGTAGTTAATGTCTTTTCTTAAAAATAAACACTTATCTAAACGTAACTCTAGCCGATTGTCAACTAGAATAGTAAGTACTCTTTTCAAAATGCTCAAATTTTCCTCTACTGTTTCAGTTGCTATAAGCAGATCATCAATATAAATCAAAATTTCTGATCTTTCAAAAGATCTTCAAAAATTCGGGTAAACATACCTCATAAAAATACTAGGACTGTTCCGAAATCCAAACGGCATTTTTGCATACTCAAATTGACCCATGTGAGTTACAAATGAAAAATACTTAGTTGATGCTTCATTGACTTTCACGTGATGGAAGGCATTCTTTAAATCTAACTTAGTGAAGAAACATTTATTTCGAAGACTTTCAATTTGATCTTCAATCACAGGAATCGGAAAGTTTTCTTTAGAGCAATTTTATTTAACTCTCTGAAGTCAATACACATTCGCGTTTTATTCTTTTTCCGTACAAAACACATCGAGAAGCAAATTCTGAATTACTTGGCTTGATTGTACCTGCTTTAAGCAAATCTTTTACTATTAAGTTAACTTTCAGCTTTATCTGCATATGACATTCGTCTGGGGTGAAAAAATAAAAAGGTGCAGTATTTTCTTTGACATGGACAGACATTTCAAACTCAACCCTTGGCGTATCTGGACGCTCTGCCTCTACATAGTATTTCTTAAATATGTCATTTACAGCTACCTGCTCTAAATAAGGTAAGTTACTGTCTATATTTAAAGTATCATTTGCATGCACATTAAAATCGTTTATCAATAACAAAATCATTGTGAAACTTACAGTCATTTTCAAGTATTGGTTTGATACAAATTTCATTTGATAGGACACAATCAAACTTGGATTGACACACAAAAATCTCTACCTAAAAACAACGTTATATGACATAGTAGTATCAGGTACCCACACGAAATTTCATGTCCAATGAATAATTTTCTACATTTATTGTATCAACGAAAAATCCTATATACTAAACAATTTACTGTTGTTAATACCTTTAAAATAAGTTAGAACTATTACATGATTCTAGTTCGTAATTTTTAACTATGCTTTCTTTAATGAAAGAGATTGGACTGCCTGTATCAACTACAGAATCGTACTTACATGACAATTTCATAAATTTAACATTTAACTGGTATGGGGGTACTATTGTTGTGTCTTCTTCTACTAGTAAAGTTGTCGAATCTGGTACTTGCTGAGCTGGCACGCTCTTCCTTCCGCACTTGACACTCCTTTCTTCTTGGGACAATTTCGTTTTTGATGGTTAGTAGATCCACACTCATAACAGGCTCCTTTTTCCCTCTTTGGTTTAGGACATCTAGTGGATATATGGCCGTCTTCATTACAGTTATAACATTTAGTCAACTTCTGGGGGTTAGTAACTAATGAGCTCCCCGATGCAACTGGTAAAGTTGTACGCTGAGGTTGTTGCCGCCCTTGTTGAGTCATATCGCCCATAACTTCCTGCATGATTCCTTCATCCTTGGCCCTTATTTGTAGCCCATAATTATTAAATCCTTTCTATAATGTACGTAATAAGATCTTCCTCTGCAAGATCTAATCGATTCCTAATGCTACCTTCTCTTGGAAATACAGCGTGACTTTTTTTCGTTTTTATTCCATTGCCTTAGCTTCGAACTTTCTCATATTCGATATCTTATCCTCCCTACTCTTAAACATTTTGGACAGTTCTTCCTTCAATTTGGCAAACCCGTATGTAACATATTCAGGTTTGGATTCATACCATGTTTTCGCTCTACCTCGTAATTTATTAGCAATTAGTAACACCATTACTCCATCAGACAAAAGGTATAAAGTTGTTTAATTTGTGTTATCCTTTCTAACCACCATTTTTATGTCTTCATTTGCGTTTCCATTAAACTCTGGGATTGTTGCGGCTAATTCTGTCGGATATCGCTTTTCTGTTGAGTAACAGCATCAACAGTTGCTGCTATTAATTCCTTAACACTTAACGGAGTATGTGAAATTCTCCCGCCCTCATCTGTTACAACTATAATCCGCTTCCCGGGCATTTTTAACGGTTTTTCTCCTTCGTAACCTTCCAAATGTATCACCAATTCAACCAGTTCAAATTTACCTTCTTAACACCCGCAATTAACCGTTCTATCATCCCACTTCTTGATGATTGTAGGTATAATGCCCGAATAAAAAGTTCCACACTGTATTTTACTATTTAATTACATACATACTCTGGTTATACATTTCACAAAAACGTGCTTTCATTCTACAACATTTTACTACTTCATCTTCTAAGTACCTACTGTTACCTACTTCATATCTGTTCACTTACTGTTCATGCGACAGCCTCCCTACGCACTCGGTTGGCGCGCAAGTTCAAAAAATATACTCACATTTGTAACTTATTTAAAATATCATACCTTCATCACTTTCTGAACTATTTATCTACTATTGTTACCGTTTCTTTCTTTAAAATCGGCAGACGTGCTTGCAGTGACGTGTCTTAAATATTTATACGCTAAACATATAATACATATAATGGAATGGATATGCTATGTATTACATCGGATAGAAGTATGTTCTACGATCCAGTTCCTTTGAACTCGCGAGTGGTGTGTTGAGCAGTGGGCACAGTGCTGGAAATAACATATAGTATTTCTAATACTGTCGCTGTTAGTGAGCATGTTTGTCACCAATTCACGGGACTATCAGTATCTGTAGATAACATGTCCTTAGATGTAGTATTTGGATATCTAATAGTGACATTTGGAGATGTAAAAGAGACATCCATAGATGTCTGCAACGTCTAATGGGTATTATGGATATCCACACAATGAATATATCTAATGGATGACATTTGTGTTGTGGGATACCCTACCCATTAGATGATGTGCTACATAGCATATCTATTAGATGTACTGCGGATATCTAATAGACGGACATTTGGATATCTATGAGACATCCATAGAATGTCTATGACGTCTAATGGATGTTCTGCTTATCCATAAAGGATATCTAATGGATGCCTGCTAGACATTTTGTGCTATTCTACGTTGACATTATGATGATCGTAATATGTATTTCTTATATTGAGACTACTTCAGTAGTCTCTATATTCAAACTACTTCTAGTTCTTTCAGTTTCTTCCTTTCCCACAGTTACATACAATTACACTCTGACTTCCTCTCGTGACTTCTTTCATTTGTCAACAAACTTCGGAAATACAAAATCTATTTCTCACCACCATATTTTGTAGTAGTAATCGGTGCCGTCATTACCGGCAATCGATCCATTCATGCGAATAACATTAAAAAAATCGTAGATTTACTTTTAACTGAAAAAAATAGGACATAGATGGAAAAATATATTTTTTGGAATATAAAAAATGTATCTCATTTTTGGATATTTATTTAAATTTCCCTGTACGAAGCCAGAAAATTAAATTCTAAGCAACTTCATTCAAATAAGTCTTTGATAAAGCATCATATGTTAATCTTACCAATCTTACTGTCCTTTTTATAATACGCATTCAGTGCCGCTAGCAACCAAATTTAAATTTCTCACAAATATTTTGAGTAATTTCAACATAAGGGTTTAAAATAACTATTTCGGAAATATAACCACCGAACAGATAAGACAAGCAGCGTTATTTGTCGGCACTCTTGATGTTTTGTTGCCGTAAATATGACTTTTAGCCCTACTTCATTATTTTAGCATCAGGGGCCTCAATTGTCTTCCTTTTCTTTTACACCAATCATATAAAGCGTATGTCAGAAAGGAAAACACAGTCTCAACTCAAAATGGCCGCGATTAATCATTTGCTGCGTTAGACGTGTGTAAGTACATATTTTACGGAAGTTGATCAGTAATAATGGAGAAGTTGAAATGAATGAATTACGTAATTTGACAATAGTTATGAATTCAGTGCCCTTTTAAAAAGTTTTTATACTATAATTTAATGATAACAAAAAATCCATTAGTTGTAATATTTATGCTGGTCACTTATTAATGAGAATGAATAACGAATACATGAGAAAGACAGGTAAGATTGAAGCGACCAAAATATGAAAAAATATCTTTTAGATTAAAATTCTCTCGAGGCAGGTTTCTTTCTATGCTCCGCTCGTATATTACGGTGTTATTCTATTGCTGGATTGATTCGATGATTGTAGAGTACTACATCGTTTCAGCGTTTCTTACTTTGTAGTCCTAATCGTCCCTGATTATTGTACATTTATTCCGCAAGGCTCCTATTTGCTCCTATAAAGCTTCTTCTTCCACTTTCTAAATCCTGCAAAAGATGGCGCGCATACATGTGATTTAAATGGAAACTTCCACTTCCACTTCCATTCGCGTTGCTTCTTTGATTTGAAGGAGAGCTTTAAACTTGAATATGTTAATTTGTTCATCATTACCTCGTGTTCATAAGTAAATTTACCAATGGGCACATTCTTAGCGATAATTAAAGCAATAATTACAAGATTAGTGTTTGCCGGTCATGGATTTATTGCAATTTGGCAAGTAACTTTGTTTAAAAAGAATAACTTTTATTGGTACCTCAGTTCTCCAATATTGTTGTTATTTTTTGAAGGAATATTTACTTTAGCAATAAAAGAAAATCAAGAATGGAAATGGTATGTATTATCTTAACATTGATTTTTGTAAATAGGCATGTTTTAGATTAAATTTTTCAAATCAAAATAAACATTATTTTTATTACTATAGTGATTTTATATTGAAACAAAAAAAATATTCTCAAAAAAAGTAACAATCATAATTATACCTGTCAATGATATAAATAACGTGAATTTATAGTGTGTAAAAGCGCTACTTCATTTAGATAAAAAGCTCTCGTTTTAGTTTGACGTCTCATTTCCGCTTGTTATAGCAAATGTAATGGTTCGCCCTTGTTTGGGATTTATTGCATAAATAGGTCATAAAGTTATATTTTTGGTGCATTAATGAGACAGAATAAATTTTTAAGTTAATCTCCTTAAATATTTCTTTTTATTTATATTTTGTATTGAAAAAAATGGTATAGTGTTAATCAGAAAGCCCACATACATTATACTTTAATACGAACATTTAAATAACCACAAGTTGTTGTATACACTGTTTCAAAAAAATACTTTGTTTAATATTTCATATTTGCAAATACACATGTTTTTCATCTAACCTTCTTTTTTAATTAGATTTATTTATTTGTGAAGGTTCGATTATTCTATGACTTCTTATAATTAGATCTAAATTCGATGTTAAAAATGAATTGCGATGTGTTTGTGTAGGTTCTGCCCATCTGTTTTTTTGTATTTATTGAGCGTTATTCCATCAATCTGGTTGTTGGAACTTGAAAAAATTGACAAGAAGATTAAGGCTAAAGAAGATAATTTCAATCTAACTTTGTCCGCAAAGAGTAATTTGAAAGACTTCAATGATCTCATAGGTGTAAGTATAATGTTACATACATTAATACAGAATACACACTAATTTTTCAAATTTAATGTTGTTTTTCATTTTAATAAAACTATTTCCATAATTTCCTGACTATGTTCACAGAGAAAAAGGATTTCGCAAATGAAAGAAATATTTGAGAAATCCTTTTAAATTTTGTTTCCAGTATACATATTTCTTTCAACTGAAAATAGGATTATTTGAAATAAATACATATTAACTGAAAGAACTATCTCAATACAAGAAATATATATTACGTCATCATAATGTCAACGTAGAATACGCATGCTATCAGCGGCGAAGGTAATTCAAATATACATAGGTAAAATTTGACAGAAAATGCACATCATAGATAACAATAAATAACACACACGGTAAAAATTCGATCAACTCGCACAAATTCGGAGACAGACGCTAATATGAATTTTGACAATTGCGAATATTGTGTCATTGGTCGATGGCCACCACGTGGCGACGCCACCAGCGCCCAAAGCGGATATGACGTAATATGTATGCCTTAAAATTTAAGGCTTAAATTGTGACTACTCTAACCCTAAATGAGAAGTACATATGCCGTCATATCCGTTTTAAGCGCTGGAATCGTCGGAAGAGTCTATTATACTAGCTTTAGGGATGTTCCTGTCACTTTGACAGAAGTATTTAATATAATTTCTATCGTAAAAAAAATCACCCCCACCGCTAATGACTTTAGTTCCTCTATTTTACGTCGACTTTACGATGACGACATAGGTATGTACTTCTCATTTTGGGTTCACTATATATTCACTGAAAAAGATGATAATCCTTTTAATTTATGGCTAACAAATATTACTTTGATGTATTTTTTTTCTTTTTATCTATGTAGTTTCAAAATCTCTACAAAAGTTAATTTATATTATTAAAAATTATTAAAATATAAAAAAAAGAACGAAAAGATTGCATTTCTTATTCAACTGTAAGTAACAACTTTTCTTATAATTTTTAAATTTATAACACTTTTGTAGAGCCGTGCAGCAAATAAGTCATTCACGTGATCGGTTTTGCGCAAAAAATAATTTAATCATTTAAACATTATTTAACCCACTTCCTGATTGTTATTTAAAAAAAAAATAATGGAATCTCTCACACTAATCCTGGGAAAAATATTCATTGAAAAACAAAATAACTATAAAAAAGAAATAGTTAGTTTAAACATTAAGAAATATACATACATATTGCCATGTTATTTTCATTAACTGATAAACTATTTTAAATCGTACTAATAAAAAAAAACAATGTAGCAATCCTATATTATTTTTTCTTCCGCAGGATATTAAAATTATTTATTGATTAATACAATGAAATTTTAATGAATAAACGAAATAATAATAAATAATCATACACAATTTTAATTTATGTATCTACAATATACTTGCCCTTGTATTCATTCTGTATATTCTAAACATAAATCAAGTATTTTGCTAATGATATATTTTTAACAACAGATAGATATCGTTCCTTGGGATGCTTTATTATGTTCATGTAATAATCGATCAGAGCTGTTAAAACAGAGTCAATGACAATAGCTGTTAATTTTGTATTAAAAAAAAGTTCATTTCATTAAATTACCCCACAATATGTTAAGTTTACAACAAACAAGATAAAATTTGTTGGATTTCGGTAACACACAAATAAATTATATTATCGGTATCTAGAGAGCACCTTAGTGGATAAAATATCTATATAATAATTTATATATTTATATAAATAATATAATTATTTACGTTATTAGATTAGTAAGTGAATATACTTGCCGGGCAGGTTGTTAATTCTCAATATTTAATCGTTTGTGCAAATTACAATAATTTTAACAAATTATGCTGTTGTCGACTAAAAATAACTTTTTATTTATAAAAGGTATAGCAAATAAAAACATATATTATTTAAAAATATATATACCTAATCGAGATATATATTAGAAAGACACTTTATTTATGAAAAACTAAAGAATTACAAAATTATCCTAATCCCGTGCTTCACACCTATGTACCTAAAGGTACCGTCATATGGGACAGCAGGGTAATATGGGACAAAAATGTGTTTTCTTTTTTTTGAAACTTGATGGCAGTTTTCTCATAATAAACAGTAAATATTTCACACTAACTACAGATTACTGTAAAATACTTATTGTTTATTATGAGAAAACCGCCAAGTTTCAAAAAACGCATTTTTGTCCCATATATTGACCCATTCGACGGTAGTACACGAGCCTACCTATTCTAATAAGTACTATGGATTCCATAACAATTGAAATGTTCCTACTTTAACTTAATAATTTCCCTATGATTGTTAATAACAAAAAAATATATATAATACAGTAGCCTGGCAATTATGTGATTACATGTATTAGAAAGACAGCAAAATAATAACCTCACCTTTATCTAACAAAACGTTCAAAATAATGCCAACAGATAATAATAGAGAAGCTCTGTCTATCACTGCTTGTAGTAGACATAATAAAAACAATAATATATAGGATTATCAAAAATGGTTATTGATGGAATAACCGGAACCCCAGCAGATGCAATTTAAGTTTGCGTTTGAAATGATGTAAATTATTTGATGATTTAATTTTATTCGCCAACATACTAAATAGTATCCTAGATAACTTAGGTACTTCTGAAATAAAGGTAATTAACCAGAAATAATTTCAAATGTGGCAAAAAGGGATTAACTCAGACAATTTTGTCAAAAAAAAATTGCGTTTTTAATTGAAATTAATTAAAACTTCCTAATGTACTAAAATAATAGAGGAGACAAAATAGTAAGTATTACTAGCACTGCCAACTTGAACTTTAAACAGGTATAACGATCACTTACTTAAACGTTGTACATTTATAATTTGATATTCCTTTGCATTTCATTATAATTATAATGGCTTTATGGTTAAATCAATACTTAATATTTTTGCTACAAAAAATATTAACAATAAAGCCATTAATTTCTTCCAGTTAACGTGTTAGATGAACATTATTATCAACTATTTTAATTATCCGAAATAGCAGAGTCATGTTTAATAGACGTCAATATCGTCATGTTGTATCTACGTCTATTAAACATCATTTTACTTCAATCTGCTACCTGGGATAATTAGAGAAGCGTTCGTTTGCCTTAGCATTTGTACAACTTTTGAATTATATTTGAATCTTTTTATTTTCCTAAATCCCAGTATATCTACTATTAGAATTGCTTTTTGGCCTCATCAACTGTAAACACAGCATTGTCTGCATCAATTCTGTCAGTAAAAAATATTCAATTATTGTAATATACAGTAGAGGACAGAGTACAATTTTAATTATTTAAGTACACTTATAAAAAAAATACAACAAAATTCACTCAATATATTTTCAGGTAGAAATAAAATTACCTGAGATAAATTTGAGCACAGAAACATGGGTAACTGTTATAGAACAGTTTCTGATGCTAATATTAATAATAGGACGCTGGATGTTGCCTAAAGGCGAACTTACGAGAGATCAGCTAAGTCAATTGCTTTTGGTGTATATAGGTACTATTTAGTTGATTGATTATGCCAGGTGTTAACTAAAACGTCACAAACCTTAAGGAATGGTTCAAAATATATCCAAAAAGGAAATTACTGTGAGCGCACAAATGGGCGAGGTTGGATAAACAAAACATTTTGAATAAGCTAATCTAAATTACGATGAAACAACAACTTATTAAATAAATTCCAACTCAATCTCATATTCCCGTCAGCCAAGACATTACTGTCGCCTAAACCAACTTGAACGTTTGATTTTTGTTTCAGAAATCACTATCTCTAGCATTTCAGATCATCGAGATCAGTTACAGAGGTAACGTGCTCTAAAATTTTCAAGTATCCCCGTGTGTATTTCCGTGTGAATTAATTTAACGTCCCAAAACCCTGTCACAACGTTGCATTAACCTTTTACTGTTAAGCTTGTCTGGACAAGTGAAAGTTAAGCAAGTGACAAACTTGTAAGCTTACATGTTATCTGGGAAAAGACTACTGTTATACTATGCCCCTTAAGATTTAGGACGTTTTTTTGAACACCTGGGTGTGTTCCTCCATATATTTTTAAAACTATAATTTCAGGTACGGCCGCGGACATAATTGAGTTCTTCGATTCCTTTAAAGACGATAAAGTAGCTTCACATCCCATATTAGTATTGCTTACTTTAAGTATTTGTATTAACATTTATACCTTATTTTATCTCAGTAAAAACCAAGGAAAACATATAGTTTAAATAAAGGCTTTTTAACTTGGAGAGTCAACTTAAAACTTCGCAAATGTTAGATTTAGATAAGTGTTATTTCTTTTTAACTTTTAGGTCATGGAGCCTGATGCAATTTACTGTGGTACTAACCGCTACAAAATCTAGAAAATCCAGACTTACGACCGCGTCGTCCATTAGGTAAGTTATACTCGCTAAAGTTGTTTAATTATACCAATTTTAACTATAATTTATATGCTTCTTTGTGCATGTTTCTTTGACGTGCCGGTTTGTTTGCAACTCAGCTGCTGATGTCTGTAAAGTAAGCGTACCTATCTTTTTTTCTCGAAAACCTCGTTCTTATTTAAATATTTTACACATCCGGTATCTGTACAAGATGTCCAATAGGACAAAGATTTCTTAATAAAAATAAATAAATACGCTGTAGTCTGTAGTAATGGCAAAAGATCATTTTCAAATTTTAAATTTATAAAATAATATTTACGTGAAGTACAGTATAAATTTATCTACATAATTTTTTTGTGCAAAAGTGCATAAAGGCGCGGGGCCACTGCACGCGAAAGCGAAGCGAAGCTCCACGAACTAATTTCCTTGAAAATTGGCTCCATGTAATCATTACGCGCATCTTCGCTAGCCTAACTGCGCTTCGCTTAGCTTAGTTGCCGCGTCCGCGTAAGATTACATGGGAGCTAATTTTCTAGGAAATTAGCTCCCATGTTATCATACGCGGACGCGGCAACTAAAGCTAAGCGAAGCGAAGTTAGGCTAGCGAAGATGCGCATATGATTACATGGGAGCCAATTTTCAAGGAAATTAGTTTCGTTGAGCTTCGCTTCGCTTCGCGTGCAGTGGCCCCGCGCCTTAATAGTGCAAATAGTTCATGCGACGCGAACAAACTTTATATATAGTTCTTTAATATACTTACTATTGTAAGAAATAAACTTAGATGTACGGGTAATGCGGTCTGTTTCTTCTGTTTGTGGACTGTATGTTCAGGTAGTTTTTGTAGGGATAATGAACGAATCTGTAGTTCTTACTAATAAATTTACTTAAACTGTATACACGTCTTAATACAAGTTCGATATATTCGCCATTTTCTCTTAATGTCATGTGTTTAGGTAGGTGTAAAAAGGCGCAAGACCGACGGCGGGAAATTTAAAATGAGAAGCTTGTCACAACACGGTCTATTTAATAAAAACTACTTTATATCGCCTCAATATTTCATCATTTATTTAATGACTTCGTCAGGAGGAAATCTACAATATTATAAAGGAATATGAAGCAATAGTAATGAAAGATATAAAAATAATACTTACAAATTCAAATATAATAAGAAAATTGCAAGTTTTTGGAATTTGGAATTTTTTAAAAAGGAAAACATTTTTGTCATTAAGGTAATGTTACTAGATATTGTGTAAAACGTTACAATAAATATGGTTAAGTTAATTTTATTGTAACTTGGTTTCTGACTTTTTAAAAAATTCCAAATTCCAAAAACTTGTAATTTTATTATTATATTTGAATTTGTAAGTATTATTTTTATATCTTTCATTACTATTGCTTCATATCCTTTTATAATATTGTAGATTTCCTCCTGACAAAGTCATTAAATAAATGACGAAATATTGAGGTGATATAAAGTAGTTTTTATTAAATAGACCGCATTACCCATACATCTAAGTTTATTCCTTAACGAAGTCCGGTCGGTATTCCTTTTCAAATAATATTCCAGATAGGTTTTTATCTTACTATTGTATATATGTATGAAATAGAAAAATTATATTTTTTAATAAAGCTTGTTTTCAGTATGATCTCGTTTGTTACAGTTACGATGTTCTTTTTTAAATTATATTTTAATATATATCTGCGCTTTCTTTCGCATGCCAAATCTTTGTTTTTTTTTTTAAATTAAGATCTAATACCACAGTTCTATTAACATTTAAACATTTTATGTTTTCAGCACAAACAATTATTGTTGCGGAATTGATGTTTGGGGAATAGTTCTCAACATTACATTGCAAGACGCTCCTTTCTTAGTTTTTCGTTTACTATTGATAACCCATTTTAATATAATTTCTTATATGAACATTTTCTTCACTTGCAAAAATTCTTTGGTTATCATTCTTCAAATGTACAGACTACACGTAGTATACAGTGAAAACAGAAAAAATAAAAAGAAAGGAACTGACAGTTTTGAATTGGGTAATATATCAATAATTTCCAAAGCAGATGTACACAGATCTAAGCGCGTTAATAGAAAGAAAGAAGCACATCGCGAATTTCATCATGAACATAAACCTAGAAGAAGACAGGGTACTGATTCTGAGAAGTCAAATGAAGATGATTATCATTCTGAAAATGAAAAAAGTACTAAACGTGCTAGGTACCGAATAATTAAGTACCTATTGCTATTTGGATGTCACCTATGTTTTCTTTTTTTTATTTCAGAACAAGAACAAATCGCAAAGATACCGGCTATTCTACCGGTAGTTCTTTAGGCAGTACTCGTAAATATATGAAAGAGAAAGTCCGGAGAGAGTCAAAATGTAGCCAATCGGGCGGTGATGAAAACGAAAGCCAGTCCAAAAGGCCCAAAAGGAAAGAGAAACAAAAATTAACACGAAGTGATAAACATACCAGAGGCTTTAGGAAACGTGATGATGTGCTGTCTGAAGAAAGTAACAGCGATGTATGTACAGAAAATGAAGTAAAAAGGAGCGCGAAAAGCGCTAGTAAAAAGGTGATAAAACAAAAATCCAAGACTATTTCATCTATAGATACGTCAAGCGAATGACGCCACCAATTAGCCATAATGGCAATTTTCTGTTTGTACATGTTTATTTTTATTTGTTGCCTCATATTTATATATTGCGGCATTAATACTGAAGGCTTAATTATTGCTAGAATATATAAGAAAAATAAAAATAAAACATTTACGCCCTAAATATAAATGTATCCCAGTCGTTTCTCAGTAAACAAAATTCAAATTTCCCGCATTAATATTGTTCCACTTTAAATTAGACTAGCGTCTCATATGTCATGTATCTATTTACTAAAGGCAAATAAATTCCAAACAACTAATGCATGTACTAAGTAAAAAAATGTAAGAAAATGTAACGAAGTAAATATTAATAAATGCTTTAGGAACTTTTATTTTATTGTGTTTCTGTCAGCAAGAAATTCAAACTAAGAATTCTCCTTACTTTTGGTGTTCACTGTATCTCGAAATTTGAACATATTTCGTGCTCATGCGCAAGCGCAAGCTTTGACGGAAAATCGGAATATGTTCGAATATCCTTTTCGTGCTAACAATGGCGGACAACACAAACGTTCTAGTATCCGCTCTTGTTTTAGAATTTTTAAAACAAAAAGATTCTAATTTAGCAAATGTATACCAACAAAAAACTAAAGCGGGTAAGTAAATACATTATTTTAAAATTATTGTCGTGTGCGATATACCAATAATTTACAATTACAACCGCCAGAACGGCCCCACGTGGTTTGCCGCGTGTTTTTATGTAGTCAATTTTGTTGCTGTTCAAACATAAACTTTATTGTTTCTTTTACAGCCAAGTCTGGTTAAAGGTTCGCCGGCATTAAATGAGGTTATATCACATTTTCTAAAAACCAACACAAATGGGAAGAAACTTAAGGTAGTTAACGCCGAGAGTGATGATACTGAGGACAGCAGCAGTGATGAGGAGACTCCCGCAAGTAAGGGTAAACTAGTTCTAAATGGCGTTGCTAAGCAATTAACTTCAAAGGGTAAGGAAAGTTCTGACGATTCAAGTAGTGATGATGAACCTAAAAAGAAGGTGCCTCAAAAAGCAGTTACTCCACAAAAAACACCTGTAAAGCAAACTAAAAAGCAAGAAAGCAGCTCTGAGGAATCTAGCTCCGAAGATGAGAAAAAAACTTCTAAAACTCCATTGCCACCCAAACCAAAAATTGTAGCACAAGCGCAAAAGAAGCCAGCGGAGAGTAGTTCTGATGATTCATCAGAGGATGAAAGACCTCAAAAAAAGGTTGCTAAACCTACAAAGCCAGTACCTAAACCTACACAAAAACAGGAAGAAAGTTCTGAGGAATCTTCCGATGAAGATGAAAAACCCACTCCACAGCTTGCAAATAAAAAACTTGCACCACAAGCTGCAAGTAAAAAGCCTATATTAGCTAAGAAAGATGAGAGCAGTTCTGATGAGTCATCTAGTGAAGAAACAGCAACAGTAAAAACACCTGTCAAAAATGTGAGTAAAGTTGTACCATCAAAACAACTACAAAAGAAACAAGAAAGCAGTTCTGATGATTCTTCATCTGACGAAGAACCACCAAAAGTACAACAGCAGGTAAAAAGTGCAGTAACACCAGAGAAAGGCACTCCAAAAAAATCACCGATAGCGAAACAAGTTCAGAAAAAAGAAAGTAGTTCCGATAATTCTTCCGATGAGGAAGAACCTCCTAAAGTTCAGAAAAAAACACCTGTACAAGCAACACCATCAAAAGCGCTTACTAAGAAAGAAGAAAGTTCAGATGATTCTAGTTCTGAGGAAGAGATTGCACAACCAAAGTCGATACTTAAAACTCCTTCAAAACCAGTCCACACCAAAGTGTCAGCTTTGCAAAAGAAGGAAAGCTCTTCGGATTCTTCTTCTGATGAAGAAGAAGCACCAACAACGAAAGTACCAGTAAAGCAGACTCCAACAAAAGCTGTGGCAAAAAAAACTGAATCTTCATCTGATGATTCAGAGTCAGATAGTGATGAACCACCTGCTAAAAAAGCAGCCATTGTATCTACTAAAGTAAATCAGGCAAAGAAACCTGCAAAAGAAGAGAGTAGTAGTGAGGATAGCTCAGACGAGGAACCTGCAAAAGCATCTGTGCAATCTACACCTGCTAAAAAAAATAAAAAGGAAAGTAGTGATGAAGACGATTCTAGTGATGAAGAAACTGTTAAATTAACACCAAAAGTACAAGCAAAACCTGTGAAAACACAACCTAAGCAAGCTGACTCTTCATCCGAAGACGATTCTGATGAAGACGAGGAATCTGGACCTAAAAATGTATCAACTCCAGCACAAACTAAGGTAATATATACTAAATAAAATAGTTTACATACTTATATTTATTTTCATTATTTAACAGAAAAGTAAAAAGAAACAAACAGATGGTGCGGAAGAAGAATTTAAAGTGGCATCAAAGAAGAGGAAAGCCGAAGATGATAATGATGGCGAAGAGAGTTCTACATTTAAGAAGCAAAAGAATAACAGTTTTAACAAAGGGGAAAGCAAGGTGCGTATTGTTCTATAATAGCTTTAATAGTCTGTATAATATACTTAATAAAATGATCTACTGTAAAAGTAAATAATTTAAATGCTAATAGCACTAAACGGAAATGGTTTATCTACAAGGGAGAAACAATTAAGGTTGTTATTATTATACTGTGTAGAACACAAGAAAAAAATTAACAAAGTTGTTTACAAGAAAAAAAATCAATTTACAGAAAAAAAAATATGGCCTAGTCTAATTTGTAGCTGTGTTATCCGAGTATAAATAAAGCAAGAAAATCAATTTTCATTTTGAAATTTTATCTTTATATTTAGTAATTATAAAACTTTTACTATCAAAAATTGAAAATTATTGTGGGTACTCGAATGCTCATTTGTTGATAAAGTGCGGCTTTTTACTTAAACTGATGATGAAACTTAACATTAAGGAGATATTTGGTAACTATTTTGGATTACACCAGATGTTTTAAAAACCGTCAGTAGAATCATGACATTTTTTTTAAATATAATATGTACTTTTTGCATTTCTAGCAGCAACTACTAGCCTGTGCACGCCAATTTTTTCCTTTGGTGCGTTTATTTTTCTATTTAAAAAAACAAAATATGTAGATGCGTATAGAAAATAATTAGTCACTATTTGAACTGTAAAAAGTACAGGATTCTATTAATAAAAAAAAGTCAGATGATTACACCGATTGTTTTTAGAACACCCGGACTAAGCTAAAATAATTTTCAGATACACTTCTTAATGTCTAGTTTCACCGGGTGTTAGTTAACGTCCCACTTTAATAACAAATGACTAATTGAATATGCTATTTCATTAACATTTCTGATAGTTATGAATAATACTTCAGAGCAACTGTTGGTGTTTTATATCATTTTCCAACAAAATCTGTTAAATAATTTTTTTAGCTTTGATCATAACAATGTAGTAGCTTCCATCTATCGTCTTCTTTCTTTTTATTTTATTTCTTTTGGTACAAATTGCGTTAATAAGATATTTTTATTGTCATTGAATTCGGAATATTTTTAAATATATATATATGCAGGCTGTTCAGAGAGGAATGCGCGATATCTTGGGTAGGGACCCACGTGAAAGTTATTTTTAAGGTTAAATGCATCAACGCCAGGGGACGCTATATTATTTGATTTTCTTAAATGGAATGCCCTACTTTTTATTCAATTTTTCGAATCTGTGACGCATTTTTTGGTTACTTATACATCTACTACTAACCTATTTGTTGCACTTTTTGAGTTAAGGTGTGTGCACACGATCGGAGTTCGGCGAACTGGTCGGCAAACAGTTTGCTTATTCCCGATTTAGAGTGAGAGGGAACCCTGTTGTCAGCTGTCTATCTAGCTCGCATTGTTTTTAAACTATTTTTAATTATAATCATTGTGACAGCAGGTAACAAGTACAAATTCATTTTAATACACTACATACTTTTATCTTTGTTATTGCAGCATGTCGTGGTAATAACTGATCGTATATATCAAAACAGACAGTTTTTCAGAGGTAATTTTTTTGACATATGATATTTTGCGATCTTATGTAAATGCTTTGATATAAGTGTTAATAATCATCATTACATTAAATTGGTTCATTTCAAATAAATTAAAAAACTGTATTTTCAGTACTTTAAAAGTGTGTGCCTAGTACTGAAATAAATTAAATCAATAATTATAATTTTGTTTTAAATATGATGAAGAGGTTTCCAATAAAATTTCTTTGAGTTTATGTGTATTGTTATAATACGATATGGCTTAAATGTGTATAATATTTGTCTTATAAATAGAAAAATTAAAAAGTTAGATAATATTTATGCATTAACAAATAAATTGTTAATAGGTACACACAAGTTCACACACATAATATTGTGTCCTTGATGTGAAAAAAATAAATCATTTAAAAGAAATCATCCCTCACTATCAAGACTTGTGTGAAAAAAAATCGCTTAAAATGTTTCTAATCCTCTTTTCCTCATTTCTATCTCATAACATCAATCTGAAGGGGCCCAGTACATATACCCAACTGACAGCATAAAGTAAACTAATAAAAAAATAGGAATTGAATTTCACTATAGGTATTTGTAGTTGTCAATATTTTAATACCCTACAGATAATTGCGAAATACTCGTGTTCGTGTCCATAATTCATATTTGATTCATATATTGCGTTTCCGCCAACATGCTGTCAACCGCAATCGGAATGACAGAAATACAAATGTTCATAAATTGTGGTGAGGATTTTGAGTGAAACCGAAAAAAGACTTTCAGTTACTCAATGACAGCTACCTAACCGTCATCATTTCTGTACCAACACCAACCTATCTTATTCAGGCATATTACCCAATGCTACCACACTCAACATTCGTGCCGAACGCTGAGCTCGGAGTTCGCCAAACCCCGAATCGTGTGGACGATTCGTGTAGAGTTCGGTAGTTGACGGACATTCGGAGTTCCACGAACTCCGATCGTGTGAACGCACCTTTAATGGTAATTTTTAAAAAGCTAAGACTAACGTAGGTACCTTACATCCAAGCACCTGAATGCTTATCAAATTCGGCTGGATGTGGATTAATTAATGATTATTGTATCAAATCAATTATAAGAAATGGTATTCAGTAAAGTTAATACATAAACGCCTAAACAACAGCAAAGCAACACATATGTATTTGCAAAAAAAAAACCTCAGAAACATAATAAAATTTAAATGATATACATGAAAACAAAATACATCAAAGTGTGTTGAAGTTTGAATATAGTGATATAGTTGACGTTTTCGTGACAGTAGACAGTTAGATATACCAATTTTAAATCATATTTAAGTTTTCGATTGAAGAATATTACCATATGGTAAAAATTTAATAACTTTTGGAGCATTTAATTTAATTTCGCTTTCATTTTCAAATATATTGTTTTTATAGTTTTTGTGTTTAATTTTTAGCAATGTACCTTTACCTTCAATACTTCAATACAGATATTTGCAATTTACCTACATGTATTTTTTGTTTTAAATTCAAGTTTTTAAAAATTAATAAGCATTCAGGTGCTTAGGTGTGAATTATTTACGTTAAGGCCGCTTTACAGTTCGCAATATTTTTATTGCATGCAATAAAAATAGCGCCTGATCTATTCCTTATATTGCACGCGCAATACAAATAAAATTGCACCCAGCTGATCGAAATCCTTGAATGCGCATGCGAATTTTTATTGCTATGAATAAAAATTTTGCGAACTGTTAAAGCGGCTTTAGTTTTAGCCTTGTAAAATTATCATTATCCGAAAATAGAACAGATAGGTTGGTAGTAGACATATAAAAAAAAAGTTACAAATGTGTTGCATATTCGAAAAATCGAATAAAAACTAGGGTATTCCTTAAAAAAAAGTAAGTAAGGTAGCACCCCCAAGCGGGGATGCAATTAATCTTAAAAATTATTACTACAGAAAGTGGGGCTGGAGATTTGTTGTTAAATTTTCAGAATTTTTAAATTTGCATTAGTTCCCGAGATATCGCGCTATTTCATTCCCCGTGTTCATCTTGTATATTTATTACTATTTTATCCTTTAGGCGGGTACGTTACATTGACTAGTGTCTGAGGACACGCGCCGGCATTTACACCGCCCTATGTGTGATAGATAACGTATATCTATTTTTTCTAAAGCGGCGCACAGTCGGCTCGCTTGCATTCGCAGCGCGAAATAATTGTAATTTACCAAGTTGCAAGAATGGTTTGTAAATTGCGTAATTTGCATACTATGTATGTTAAAGTATAACTATCAAAAGTCAATTTACTTGAATTAGGCGTTTGAGTTGTGTACTAAAATAGAGGTTAATAATTGCAGATATTGGTATTTTACCGAATTTATTAAATATGGTAGACTTTTTCAAAACTAGACACGTAATTTTATTCGTCATTTGTTGCGTTGTACTACAGCTCAAAAACTGTTTGTTCGAGGTGGCTTATAAAAAAATTGCAGACGTTTCCAGGTGTTGATATTTTATTTTAAAATTGTTCATAGTTTAGGTATGGTGTGTACCTAAAATAAAGTGCGTCCGAGTGCGACCGCAAGCATTATAATTTTTTTAGATGAAATGTCCATTGCAGTTAAACATAGCGTTCTGTTTTCGGAGTAGCACAAACACAAAAATTTAAAAAGATCTACGCTAGTACACAAGTTTAAACAGTGTATTTTCGGAAGAAACTATAAATGAACAAGAAGCTGGTAAATTATTAACTAATGTTATAAAAAAAAAGATGGAATTTCGTTGGAAACCAAATTCTCGCAACATACAGGATTTATAGCAAGAAAGAAAGAAGTGGTTAGATCAGCAAGTAGAACTTGCTGGTGCTACTGTTGGTAGTACAGTCCAAAAAAAGTCCATTTAGTAAAAAACAATTTGATTATTTGGTAGGCCACAAAAAGCATTTGATGACTGTAGTTTACGCCAAAAAAGGTGTGATGCGATATCAACGTCAGAATTAAGTTTTTGCAACAGAATCTCATTTGGGAAATAGTAATCGTTCGACTGTATAAGTGTTGAATGATGTTACCTCCACCACGAAATACACCGAAGTAGAAGCGTTATCGTTAATTATTAACGCTAAACTAACCAGACATCAGTACCAACTAATACAAAAGTAGTACAAAAGTATTTATTTCAAATCTCTTGATCTTTATGAATATCTTTCTATTTTGCAGTGTTGTCTTATTTAATATGAATAAAAATCAAAGGTTATATGTTGTCCCTGAGTAAATGTCAATAAACATTATTATTAATATTATTACCTGTATAATAGTACTATCACAATTGCGAAGATAAATATGTAAATGTGGACTGGATTTAGACATAAACGGCAATTATTTCGCGCTACGAACGTAATCGGGATCATTGTGCGGCGGTGTAAATGCCGTCAGCGCGCCCACTTAAAGATTAATGATATAGTAATACGAATAAAGTTTGTACCTTTAGATTAATTGTAGCTCTGGTTAAGCAGTAAAATATATTATTTTCTTAATATTACATTAACATTACCAATTTTTAACGTGTTTGTAGAATACACCATTCCGGCGTGTCAGAGATGATGAAGTCGCAGTTGATCCAAGATTGAAAGACAATTCATTTGATGCAAAGGTAACGTGCAGGCTAAATATGTTTGTGCAACAGGCATGCAGGCTTACACGTTACCCTGCAGTACGCAGTAGATTTTCTTTATTATGTGTTACATATACGTACCTGCATACCTGTTGTACTAATTCCTTGTTTCTTTTTTTCATATTTGCTGTCCTTGATCATCGTATAAATTATATAAAGGATGATGAGGAAGGCGGCAGTCCACACTGGAAGAAAAACAAGTTTGATAACGATTCGGGTAGAGGTCGCGGGGGTTGGGGCGATAGAGGTGGGAGAGGCAACTTTAGAGGGGGTCGTGGAGACGGAAGAGGTCGCGGCGGCGGGCGTGGAGGATTTGGTGGAGGTGGTCGCGGTGGTTTGGAGGAGGTGGCGGTCGTGGAGGTTTTGGAGGGGGTGGCGGTCGCGGCGGTTTTGGAAGGGGCGGTGGTCGTGGAGGATTTGGAGGGGGTGATAAATTTGGTGATGGTGGTGGTGGTGGTAGGGGAGGGTTCAGAAAATCGTTCGGAGGCGACGATCAGGGCGGTAGGGGAGGATTCAGAAAATCGTTCGGAGGGGATGATCAGGGCGGTAGGGGAGGATTTAGAAAATCGTTTGATGGCAATCGCGGTAACAATCGAGGAGGTGGATTCAGAGGAGGTCGCGGCGGGTTAAATAACAGCTTATCGGGCCCGTCGGAAAATAAGAAAATTACATTTGACGATTAATTGGACGTTATTTTAATTACTGTACATAGGTAAGTTTGGAGTATTCAATCCGTAGGTTAATCATTAACATCAGGGGTTGAAAGCAGTCATAATAACGATTTCGGTTCTCAAAACGGTTATGAAGAACCGTTATTTTCCATAACAGTTATTTAGAGCCGAAATTCATGAAGATATCAGTTTCGATTACGGTGTTAACTAAGGTTGCCACCTTTTATATGTGTTCGGCGAGGACAAAGTTGAGGAACGGATATCAGGCTAAAATTAGTAAATTAGAGCCACAGTATACTATGAGTACGGACAAGCTCGCAAAATCCTTTGTTCTTTTGTGGTCCGTTTTGAATGACCTTCAAGCCTAGCTACAATCTTGTGAAGCTGTTGATGGGCATTTTCAATCGTGTGGAGTAAATTTTTATTTTAAAGGAAGTAGGAAGGTAGATTAGAAAAATACATCAATGTATGCGCTTTTTATTCTAATTTTATTGCAAATATTTCTGAATAGCTTATAGCAATAAAAAACACGATTCTAGTAAAATAATGTTGATTAAGTGATACTTATATTTGCAAGAGTTTTACGATAATTGAGTTAACATTCTTTCTTTTTTGTGAAACAAATCTTTATATTTTTATAGTATAAAATATTCTTCCAGGAATAAATATGTTGTGGTTATTTCCCAAATAAATTAATGAAAATGCAACGACTTCGGTGGATCGTTTTTTATTTTAGACTTTCAACTTTCTGACACGAACACGCACCAACTTATAAATAGGGTTCACGAGTTATATAGTTCATTTATTATAACAGACGAGGTACTACGTGAGTCAGTTCGCTATGACGTCACGACCGTGTTGCAAATTTTCTCTTTGTGAAAACGTAAACAAACCGTTAGGTTATGTAACTGTCAAACACTGTTGACAGGTGAATAAACAAACTCTCCAAAATGACATTTACCGTTAATATTAGTCATGATTCTTTTTGAAAATTAGGATTTAAACTATGTTAACAATACTAGGAGTGGGAAAATAACAAAAAAAAATAAGTGAGTACAATAAATTTAATCGAAATCATTTTTGCTTAAAGTATTCACAGTAATTATTAGTATGCAAGTTTCTTCTCTGTCGAAACCGATCTCTCTTTTCACTACTTATGAAATTCGCTCCAGTATGTTGTACACGAAGTACTACGCCAAATCTCCAGACTAATTTAATTCAATGCTACTTTACATAATTGTATCCGATCTGCCATATTTCATCCATCGTTTCATAACAAACTTCCTTTTCTTTGAGAACGCTATTAATAGTGTTTAATATGATATATTTTGACCTGAAAAGTATTTATATTTTATAAACAATTTCTGTAAACAATATTATCATATACTCACTGTTTTTATATGTCATAACAAACATAAAAAAAACTTTGTGTGATGTATTTAAGTCGATTTGAGTAAAAAGATAGCATATCCATGGTTTGATTAATTGTTTGCCCACTGCGACCACTAGGGTTAATTGTAGAGCGCGACCTATCTTAGAGTTCATTCCAACAAGTTCAGGCCCCCAGTTCAGATTCATTTTTCCGATTAAAAACAATCTCATGCTGCAAGATACTGATATATTTAATCAAAATCAGTATCAGAATCAGTATCACTCAAAGTATTTGCAGTTATTATTAATTCGAGAGTTTCTTCTCTGTCAAAACCAACCTCTCTGTTCCACCACTTTTGGATTTCCTTTTCGGTATGTTGTATACTATTACACCAAACTCCTGCCGTAATTTGATTCAACGCTTCCTTCCACAATTTCGTGCATCCTTCCTCCGATCTGCCATATTTACCAACATGATTAGCATAGTATCTTTTTGTGATGCCCCATATCAGTTCAATCGGATTAAATATGCAGTGATACGGAGGAAGACGGAGAACCATATGACCATACAATTCCGCTAATTCATCAGCTTCATATACCGGTTGTGGTTTATGCTGCTCAACCAGGTGGAGTAGCTGTATTTTAATGCAGTGCTATCATAATCAATATTATTGTTAGTGAGCCAGCGCTGAATTTCAAGTTCGTCGATGAAGCTGTTGGTGGTTTATTCCGGATGGTACTATGGTAACTAGCGTATCCATTACAATGACAGAAGGTTTTCTAGATTTATAAGAAGCTGTGTTTCGAACCACTTTAAGAAATTCTCACGATTCATATCACCATGATAATCTAAGCTCTTGCAACGGGATGAAAATACTAGTTCTGCTCCTGGTATAAATCCGTCACATTTTCCAGCATGTAAACTATAGATCTTCTTCCACCAACTTTCGATGCTTTAACAGTTTTCCTAGTTGCGTCTTGCCAAAGATTGCCTGTAGTACCATCTTGAAAGATCCAGGTTTCATCAAGAAAAACAAACTGACGTACATTCTATTTTTGAGACGTATATATGTTTGCATGAAAGTAATTCTTTTTATCGCAATGTGTGAAATCTCCATTAACCCACGTTTAGGATCATCTTTTTTATAACGAAAGCCTATGTCACGTAGTATTTTCCACAACGATGTGTTGCAACCACTGAAAACGTCTTTTTCTTTAAGAGCACTGTTCAAAGTGCTTATGTGATATGTTGCTCTGAGAAATATTATATGTGAATAAACACTTCTGCAAACAATATTTGTATATACTCACTGTTTTTATACATATCATAAATTGTGTTCCTAATAGCACATTGAGTAAAATCATCAATTTTACGGACAGGTTATCTCGTATACGTTTTCGTTTTGGGTTACTGGGCGTAATTCCGTGTTTGATCATGGACGAAATTTTATGTATTGTTGCTATAATGAATGTTTAGAGCACTCGATACTCTCTAAAACGAAATACTGTTAAGAATATGACATTAAAAAATATATGTATTATATACTTCTCGCCACAGAAGTTAACGGGAGTAATGGCCCGTTGTTCTCGCGTTCTGCTTCAAAATACGCGATTAACGAAACTATTAACTCCTTAGATTGTTTACACAATGGTTTCGGCATGGTTTAGTTGTAATAACAACTGATTTTAAATAAATATATACCAAGTATAAACACAAATTTTCACACCTACTAGAAACGCAAAATTATACCCTTGACAGTTAACAGCTATAACGAAATTGGTGGGAAAACATTGGGACGATGTGACAAACACGCAATTTAAAAAAACAGTAGGCACCAACATAGTATCTTTAATTGAACATGAATAAGTTATATGTTAGTTGGTTACTTTAATAATATGGTATTGCATGGCCCGAATTTGCAAGTAATGACGTACCTCGTCTGTTATGATAAATGAAGTATAGTTCATTTACTATAACAGACGAGGTACTACGTGAGTCAGGTTGCTATGATGTCACGACCGTATTGCAAATTTTCTGTTTGTCAAAACGTAAACAAACCGTTAGGTTATTTAACTGTCCAACCCTTTGACAGGTGAATAAACAACCTTAAAAATAACATTTACCGTTAATATTAGTGATGATTCTTTTTGAAATCAGGATTTAAAGTATGTTAATCATGATAGCAGTGGAAAAAAATAACAAAAAAGCACAAGGGAGTACAATCAATTTAATCGGGACCATTATCGCTTAAAGTATTCACAGTAGCCATTAGTATGCAAGTTTCTTCTCTATCCAAACCAGTCTCTCTGATTTACTACTTCTGAATTTCGTTTCCAATATGTTGTACACCAAGTACGTCAAATTTCCAGACTAATTTAATTCAATCCGCTTTATACAATTGTATGCATCCTCCGATCTGCCATATTTCATTCATCGTTCCGTAACAAACTTCCTTTTCTTTGAGAACAATATATCTACCACAACAATGTGTTTCAACCATAGAATGTCTTTTTCTTTAAGATCACTGTTCAAAATGTTTAATGTGTTATGTTAGTCTGAAAAATGTATGTGAAAGAACCACTTCTGTAAACAATATTTGTATATACTCACTGTTTTCGTACATGTCATAAATTATGTTTCCAATAGCACATTGACAATGAGTAGAATAATCATTTTTTTTTCGTATGCATTTGCGTTTTGGGTTAGTGGATGTAATTCCTTGTTTACTCATGGATGAAAATTTTGCTTATGTTTGCAACATGAATGTTTAGAACACTCGTTACTCTCTAAAAACGAAATACTGTAAAGAATATGACATTAAAAATATATGGATTTTATACTCCTCACACGAAAGTTAACGGGAGTAATGGCCCGTTGTTCTCGCGTTCTACGTCGAAATACGCAATTAACGAAAGTATTAACTCCTTCGACTGTTTACACAATGGTTTCGGTATGATTTAGTTATAATAACTAATTATTTTAATAATATATACCAAGTATAAACGCAAATTCCCACACTTTACTGCAAATGCGGAATATAACCCTTTGACAGTTGACAGCAATAACTAAATTGGTGGGAATACATTGGGAAGATGTGACAAGCATGCAATTTAAAAAGCAGTAGGCACCAACATAGTATGTTTGAACATGAATAAGTTATATGTTAGTTGGTTATTTTAATAATATGGTATTGCATGGCCCGAATTTGCAAGTAATGACGTACGTGGTCTGTTATAGTAAATGAAGTATATGACTATATTGTTCTGTGCAATACAAGGACTTTTTATTCGACTACTCTATTTCTAACATCCGACCCTGCATTGGTTTGTGAACAATGATGTCCGGGGGTGCACAATTAAATAGAGTTTCAGATGTAGACTAAATAATATGGGCTAATTTATGACCACTTTTAGACAATGCACCTTATCAAGGTTCATTAAATGTTTTTAAAACTGCAGGGGTAATTTAAAACTAATAAAATACTTGAAAAAAATAAAATAAATAAAACAAGTAAATCATGTGGATTAAACGAATGAATAAACTAGTTTATGTAGGTACGAATGTAAACAATAACAAACTGTCATATTGGGAAGCGGTTGTTTAAAGTGAAGTTAGGTTTAGAAATTTAGACCGCGCTGGCTCATCCATTGGCTTAACTGTTTAAACTGTGTTAGGGCCATAATCAAATGTTCAATCATTCCTCATTTATTCAGTACTGGAACTTTTTTTTTCTAGGCCAACATTCAATTTCGTTTTGTATATTATCTTATATCCTATTCGTATTTCTGATGTAATCACCTTTTTTTTTTTTTTGATTCTACATAAATGAGCCCTTGCGAGGATTTCTCTTGTCAAAGGAGGACAAGAGGACTCAAAACGAGGAGAAACCTCGCGAACTGAGGACGGGTGGCAACCCTAGTGTTAACATCGATTCTTTTTCGGTGATGTATCGGCTATTTTTAATTTGTCGGTGTTTACTTTCTTTTGAAGATTAAAAGGGTTGTGTTGACCTGCAACATTAATTCTTTATTATGACTGGATTTCCATATTAAGTTTAAAATGTGGTTTTTATTTTACATAATCCTTAATTCTTTTTTTTTCATTATTACTAAAATAACAATTTTGTTTATAATTATAACTTCCATACATATTTCGGCTTTGATTGCCTTTTTTCAATGGATTAAATTTTACATATGTGTATTTTACGTTATAATTTAGAATTTTCAATTTTAAGTTTTATTTATGTTTTTAGTTTGAAAGTTGAAATTGTAATGCAAGAGCTTATATTGCATGCACTGTTGCATTTTAACTTTAAAACTTTGTTACTATCATGTGATCGTGTTCGTAAATCGAATATTTGATAATGAGCATAGAACCAAACATCTATTGCGGCAAGCATGACCAAATCACTTTGAGGAAGCTCTACATAGAAATGGGGCAAAATGAGCACGAATTGACGTGACCACACTTTCAACTACATGGATGTCACCGAGTTAGTAACATGTAACTGTGATTCATCCGTAATTTTTCAAGAGCAAATACAAATAAAAACCTCTAACTCATCGTGCTGCCGTCTAACTAAACGTTGCGGCTTAGAAGACAGAATATTTCGAACCTATTTGTAGGATTGGTTGCACCAAAAACTTTTTTTATTCACGTTTGATGTTTTTGATGATCATTCTTTTACTGCTGATATTTTTGTAATTGAAGCAAACTTGTGTGTTTGATGATGGAATATGCAATGCCTTCTCTTTGTCGTTTGTTTTTTTTCCGCGGTATAAGTAGGTAAATGCTTCCTTTTTGATAAGAACAAATTAAAAATTATACCCTAAAATCTTAAAAACTTGATATCGCACAATAAATGAGTTTGCTATTCCGTCATTCATCAAACATAAATTTATTTTAATTTTTACTATTAATACAGAAAGAGTACTTTTTCTTAACTTAATAAACAGCAAATCTTATTACTACTCTCACTGCGTAATAATCCTTGGTTGATATTTTTTGTAGCCATCGTGAAGTTATCTTTCATGAAATCAGGTTTAGTGGAATATTGGCTGCATGATAATAAAACAGTTTCTTAAACCTTTTAAAACGTTTCGACTATTTTAATCAGTCTTTTTCAATTACTTAGTTTGTTTACTAGTATTTGTTTCAAGTACTTTTATATGTTATGTTGTTGTCCTATATACATTTCTGTTTTATTTATATTTAAAATTTTAATATGTTGTGACGTTTATTAGTAATTAACAGAACAACGCAATGGTGTAAGAAACTTTAAAACAATTAATAACTAAGTAATTGAAAAAACTGATTAAAATAGTCGAAATGTTTTATAAGATTTAAGAAACTGTTTTATTGACATCCAGCCAATATTCCACTAAACCTGATTACAAGAAAGATAACTACTAATAATAAAAATCAGTATAACCAGATCGATATAGAACCGTAACCGAAACTGATGTTAGATCAGAACCGTAATAGTAATAATTGTTTTGGCATTGTTTTTGTTCTCATAAGTCCTTCGTTCAGAACCGGTATATAATAGTTTGAAACAGTTATTTTTGGAACCTTTTCAATCCTTGATTAACATCAATCCATTTTCGGGGTACAAAGAGAATTGTTTATTTAAAAGTGTCACTACATATTTTAGGTCAGAAAAATTCCTTTTGTTTCATTTTTGATCTTGTCGGTTCCATCAATTTGAATCCCTAAAACTGAACCAAATAATTTTCTTTTAAAACTGTTAAATCATCAATTTTGTTAAAAACTGGTGGGAATAAAACTGTCACATGTTCTATTATTCAGAAACATGATGACAAAATGTTTATTGTATGAAGGTACAAAACATATAATTAAAAAGAAAACAACATGTGCATAATATATTTCAACTATTAATATATGTATAAAAAATCTGTTAAAAAATCTTTTGCGATTATAGTTTCCACTTTCGCTTTCAAACTTTTGTCACAGGCAAAGTGTACTGTTATCGCTGTACCCCAAAGAAATTTCTGTACAATGGCGTTTTTGTTACACTTTTTACGTGTTATTTCAACCAATAAAGCGATTTCGACCCTCCTAGTGATGGATAGAGAAATATTCCTGCAATAATAATGACATGTGGCAAGATTCGGTCGGGCTTTATTCCACAAAATCGAACTCATCTGTATCCAACTCTTCATACTCGTACGTATTAGGTGTAATCTTGACGTGGAGCTTATCGTGAGAGAAATCCGTGTTAAATTGCCTTGTCACATATCTTCTGATCACGAGGTACCAGTAGGTGGCGAAGTATTACTCCATTGTCTTTAAATTGCTTTCTTCTTGTGATTCGCTGAATAGACAAAAAAACAGACATTACAAATTCCAAAATGCCAGCGACACCTTTAACAATGAAGAAGTAATCAAAATTGTACGAATAATGTTTTCTTATTGTGCTTTTCTCTTCCCCTTTCTATCACAGACAATATCTACAAAAATAATATATTATTTGATCTCCCAATTTATATTAATGATTTTGTTTTGCCCAAATGCGTCGGTGAAGATCGAAAAAAAAATCGGACAAAAAAGTCGGGAAGTAAGAAACTAGATTTAATTGAAGCTTCTAAAACTTGCTACAATTTATTAAAAAAAAAAACCGCATTACATATTTTGTTCCAAAAACGATAAAATTACAAAAAATATATATCAGTAAAGCGCCAAGAAAATGGTATGTGTAGGCGTTTTTTCCCATAAGCATAATGGCATGTGGTGACCCTCTATAATTTCAAGATAAATCTAGTTTTCTAGCATAGCAAGTAAGTTCAAAATAATTGGTTAACAATTGGTTTTTTTAATGAAAAAATAGTAAACTCAATCAACTAACTTGCATTTAAAAAAAACCACACTCTGTATATTATTAAATAGTCTGAGATATAGATTGTTAATATTTAAATAATTTATTTAAATTATTTTTGAATTACTTGAGTTTATATCATTTAAACTGTATCAGTGAAAACTCTAAATTGCCATGAAAAATATAAAAAAATAATATAAAGAAGAAAATAATATTTAGTTATCAAAAACAAAAGAAAAACTAAAATACTAAAACTTTTCAATATAACCACCGCCATTATTCATACAATTAACAATCTTTCTCATGAACTTTCCTCTAATTGCGTTTAAAATAAAGTCGGTATGGTCTCTATTTAAAATCAATATTTAATTTGACCAAATCGTTGCTTAACTTTTGATATTCTATTATTACTGGCATAAAAAATTCTAATTATATCACGATTTTCTTCCGTCGAATATCTCATTTTTATAAAAGAATATAAAATATGTTTAATGATACACAAAATGTCATGGAAACGCCTGTTGCTTTCATGGCAATCAAAAGTTTTCACTGATACAGTTTAAATGATATCGACTCGAGTAATTCAAAAACGGCTTATTCAAATATTAACAACCTATATACATATTCGAAATCAGTGAAAAGAGATTTTTCGTACTATCTAATAATATACAGGGTGTTGTATTTCAAAAAATGCAAGTTGTATTCATTTGTCTACCAATTGATGAGATAATGTCTACATTGAAAATTGTAAAAGATAATACAGCAAAAATCCTACAACTTTTGTATTTAAAGTTTTTTCACCTGTACATTTAACACTGGGTGGACCAAGCCGATTGATGTGTTTCAGCTGGTTATAGATTATGAGATTGAAATAAATAAACAAAAGTGAACTACTTGTTGTATAAATACGTTTAAACATACCATTTAAACTTATAAACTTAATTTAAAAAAAAATGGTATTAGAAAAATGGCCTTCGTCTGCACTTGTAACATCATATTTCATATGAAGCGCTGTTGGAAGTTGTGCCTCCGTAGGTTGTCATCATGAGTTCTTGAATATTTCGAATATGTTTTCGGAACACATGATTTTTCAAAAATTCCCGCGGAGGAAAATATATAACTGTACGATCGTGTGACCAAAGGATATCTTCAAATCGTGAGATAACACTTTCGAACACTATGAACAACGTATGGTTCAATGCCAAGCCGTCGTTAGCATGTCTGAACAGAATTTTTCAATGTAGAAATACAAAGTCCTGAAATAACTGTTTCTGTTCCTTCATTGGCATTATGGATAACGGTCACCATCTTTCCTGAATTCGTTCTATCTAATAAGTAAACTGAATGTCTTGGTCAGGAATGATTACTTTCTGAGATCAAAGGTGCGGACGCTGTTTATCCATTCTTGTGAAGATGTTTCCCAGCTGCGGCACTAATTTTTAGAACTGCTGTTAACGCTGTTATAGAGATTAGTACCGCGTGCGCTGTTTGTTTACGAATCGAAATTATTCATAAATAAAATTATATGCCATGTTATGAGCGTTCTCGCACCATACGCAACACATACTATTTCTATAAATGTTAAAAGAAGGCAATTTTTGCCATTGCCATTGTTTTCTGCTTCGCCTTACACAAACAGCAATAAATAAAGATATGAAAAGCTTTGATAAATATTCAGCAATTGCTGTAAGGCTTAAAAATATACCGAAATAGACAGAATTTCGAGGACAATGTACAAAAAGAAACAAAGTACCTATTTCCAGATGAAACGCATCAACATCTTATAGTTAACATTATTATAGATATTTATTTAGCTAGTGTATCTAAGTTTTCGAAATTCTTTACCCGTTACAATATAATATTCAGTGACAATATGATGATCAACATTAAAGTATCGTCTGAAAAGAAAAAAAAAAACGATTTACATTTGTCATAGATTTCGTTTTTTTAATACTGAAGATTGTAATACATTCTTGTATGCGCCAACGGTTCATTGCATGCGAAACGGCATTCACTCCTCCTTCCGCTTCCACCCATCTACACAAATTGTGCTTATACAAAAATAAAGCTTGAAATGTACTAGATGGTTCAGCGCCACCCGTCGATTACTTAAACATAATATCAGAAAGAAAAGATATTGACATACAACAGCTCTTTTACAGTTTCACAATTTCGGCAGGCTTCAATTTCCTTACTTCTTCTAAGTGAAAATTTATCTGCATATATTTGAATTCATTTATTTGTTTCAGAGAAACGCACGAGGATCTTGGGGTGAAAAGGCAAATTGGGACCTGAAACAAACTAGGGGGAAATCTTTTAGGCAAGAGAAAACGAAGAAGAAACGTGGTTCCTATAAAGGGGGATTTATTGACACATCCGTTAATTCAATAAAATTTGACTAGACATGCAGATTTAGATAACCATTAGTAGTATTTACCATAAAGAATCCCAATCCATCATACGTACGTAAGCGTCAATTTTTTATTTCCCTACTAAGGACCCTAACGTGCAGCGGTTTTATATTTAGTTTTAACGAATATTCGTATGTGTATTTTTTCTAAATTAGCATATTGTGGAATAGAGGAATATTTTTTGAATCTGTGATTGCTGAGAGAAGTCACATATGATGTATTTGTATATCTATATATTTTTTTTTATTATGTTAATAAACATAATGCTGTTTCTACACTTATTTGTATTAGACCTATAAGCATTTGGAAATGTTTAGGTATGAAAATAGTATCCAATATTATTTGTTTTGTTTCTTACAATAGACTGCAACCGATGCTATTTTTATGTGCAAAACTACAAATTGATCTAGAATATAAGGCGTTTCAAACATGTAAATGTAAGTTTTTTTTGTTATTCTATATTCGAGAAATCAATACAAGATAAATTTATTACAATTTATTTTTTTTATTATCTAATATATCCTACCTATCCGCGAGTACATAATTTAAGTTTGTTATATGGATGAATAGCGCTCGGGTGGATTAAATTTGCTGTATCTTGTTCACTTTACAACGGCATTGCTTGAGTTAGTTTCCAAAATGTGTCAAAGAAATGTTATTTCAACTTTACCACACCGAGGATTTTTGTTATTAGGTACTACGACACGGACATATGTGTATAGTGAAGCAAAACAATTTTGCGAAAAGGATATTAATTTAGAACTGCGGTCAAAATATTATGATATTCCTTATTTTAATTTCGCTCCAGTTCCAAGTTGCGATATAGAATTATTTCCAATATGTAATGTATGCTACAATCATTTAAAGATAGGGCTTATTAGTCTGTTTAACAAATAGTCGCTTATATCTCAAAATCTATTAAAGATAGGTATAGGGAATGCTGATATAAAATGATAGGGGATGATATTTACTTTCTAATTTCGAATTAAAGTACAGGGTGTTCTATTTAAAAAAAAATGAGTTTTTTTCAGTATTTGAAAATATGTCACTTTATTCCTCAGTTTTGAACACCCTGTATGTTAGAATGTAAGTGTGCATACCGTTTCTTAGAGTTATATCTGCATTCATAACATAGCAAATTTGGAGTCTCTGCTTGCAGTATTAACCGAGATATTAATTTCTCAATGATGCAATGATTATGACTAAAAAAAAGAAAAACTTAAATAACTCAAAACTAATGAATACTGACGTGTTTATGGTCATAGAATCCAAAAATGAGTAAAAAGTCATGTCATTCTATTTAAAATAACAAAGTTAACATCCATTTCCGGTCAACCGGATATTTTGGTTAAAGTATTTTACATTTATAGTTCTAATCGAACAGATAATGGTGCCAAAATCTCAAATATAAGTAAATAATAGAATATAAACTTTTAATGAACCACTTACGTGGAATACCCTGTATAATATAATATCTTCTAATATAAAACAGAGAAAGACAGAATCTTCTTAAAATGTCATTCGTTTTTTATCAAATATAGAATTTAGTGTGCACGTTGAAAATTTAGTTTGTGTAAATAAACTACTGAGTTTTAATTAAGCAGTATTTCATGTTTTTCAGTCGTTTTTAGGTAGGCCTCTTCAGACTTTTTAGTGTATCGTTTTTGTAATATTTATTATGTTGCACATTTTATCAACGTGGTAATTGGTAAAACAAATGAGCTTCGTAACAAATACCATAAACTAGGTTTTCAAATGTAAGACGAATTTATCTAGTTCATGTTTATCCACTTACATATGAATTACACATGAAGGTACGACACAAATATTTAATGTCAGGTTCAATGCAATGAGTTTGTGTATATATTTGCTTATCCAACAAGAGAAGAGGTAAAAAAGTAAATAAAACTATAGCAAAGCACGCAGTGGCGTAGATAAGGAACCCGGCACCTCTTAAGATGGGTGGTCCCAACGATTTGAGGGCACCCGAATGCTCGCCATATATTATTTTCGTTTGTAGGTTTAAGATAACACAGTTAAATTAAAAAAAAGATGCGCTAACTTTTAACCTCCGTTATCAATGACAATGATAGGTTTTTGTTTGTCGAGGTTATATACACTAATTATACTGGCATTCTATGCATGTTTTACCTTTTTCATATATGTCAGTGGGAATCTGCTAACCTGCTATACTATTTCACATACGAGCTATTGTAGAAGGTGTAGCCCCCAACATCTTACTGTTATAAACACTTCCTCCAACACTCCAAAACAAATGAATACCTATAAGCATCAACTACTCTTAAGGATAATTAGAGAGAAATGAAAAATATTTAACACATATAGATGTAATTTATTTTAACATCAAAGTGTTTCCACACACATTCAAGTATTCATATTTTTATGGCAGAACCAGAAGCATTAGAATAGAAATAAATAGGCAACTTTTTTTAACACAGGCTACCCTTAACTAAAAAATAGCTTTTTTTATTCTTGTTGCAGCCATGTTATTCGTTGTATACTAGAAAATATCTCATATGTTCTAGTGTTTTCCTCTCTTTTTCGTATTAGTTTCGCTTTATTCTTCAGAAATTTCTTTAAAGACTACAAACATTTTTGTACTATAGGTAAGTATAAACACTTAAGCTGTTGCTTTCATATCATGCAAGCTTTCTACAATTACATTGTGTTTTTTTTACGGATGTAATGCTCATGTTTTCAGTACTTAGATACAAATAATTTATTTACTACAATCAAGAAAAATGAAAGATAAGTATATTCTTCGAGAATTTTCGGCGAATCTTTTTGGTATACAATAATACTATTGTTTGAAATAAATAAATAGATAAATGAATAAATACCTACCATTAAAAAAATATATACCATTACAGGCTTGTGAAAAATAATTTTATGACCTTATGTAAGTTATTTATTTAATTCTTGAAAATATCGAAATATAAAAGATAATCTATCTAATAAAAAGTACATATAAACATAAACAGACAATATACATATATCCAAGAAGGCTAGACAAACAACACCTAAAGTGTGTACCCGCGGCATGGTATATAGTCTGGCGGGACACATCAAACCGAAATGTCAGAGAAACATCACTACAGACTACAGATTATTGTGATATACAGCACTGGCCTACTACGAAAATATTACTACAATATTCGCATACGATAGAAAGAGATGTAATATTGCAGTAACACTTGAAAAATATTTGTGATGTATATCGCTCCTGGGCTTCGTGGAAATATTGCTTGCAGTTCGTTTGTAATACTGTAGCGATGATGAAATATTTCTGTAATGTTTCTGTAACACTAAATGCTATGTGGGATATTAGAAAATACTATTCCTCTTTGCTTCTATACTAAATACCATAACAAAAAAGTTCACTATAATCAGTGGCGGCTCGTGGTTGGAAACGTAAGGTGTTCACAAAATCAAGAACATGCAAATTTTTAACTAAAATCCAATCATTTTTTTCGTACATGTCCTTCTTAAATTTTCTTGTAAAGTCTCTAAATTTACCCTTTGTAGTTTGCGTCAAATTAAGTTCTGGTTTTGGTCTGCCCATATTTTTACCTTGAATTTTTTTGTTCATAACTAAACGAATTAAAATTGTCTTTCAAATATTGCACAGTAAACTGTTTTGTTTACTTACAATACTACTTTGTTTGTTTTGTCTGCATTTCACTATCTTTTTTACGTACTGTATATTTCATTTCATTACTTTTTTTACGTACCATATATATTCTTTTTTGTTTGTCGGCTGCACCAAAGCGCATTAGTGGCGGCTTTGCTTTGTCGGCTTTCTGCAGAGGAATCTAACGATGCGGCGTAGCTTTTAGCTGCGCTGTTGCCAATTTATTTTTGATTTTCTAAAAAAATCAATTATTATTTGTATCTTTGAGGGAAATGTACGTTTTTTTGGGAACAGTTAAAGATTAATTAATTAAGTTTGTGATTTTATGTGCGTGGGTTTAATAAACGTATTGCTGTAGATGAAGTACCTCAAACGAAAATTTAAATCAGTGTTTTAAACAAAATAGATAGTTTTTTTTTAACAAATACCTTATAAATATGTCTAATTTCCTTTTTTTTACAAAGTTAAATTTAAGATATTTATAAATTAACACTAAGTATTTAAACTGTTACAACCACGATTATTGTGTTAAGGTAAAGTCAGGTAAGTGTGTAGTAAAAATTGCATAGCGTGAAAAAAAATGTTACACTGTTCACATAATAAGACATTTTGATAAATTTTACACATAGAAGTACGTAATATATCCCCAGTTGTAAGCCTTCAATAGATACGCCTTTCATAGTTATCCACGGTTTACTAGAAAAAAAATAAATTTTAAACACTGTCAATACTACACACTTACCCGGCAAAATGGGGCAAGTGTGTAACCGTTCCGCATTTTATATATTAATAGCATTATCCTTTAGTTCGGCCAAGAGTGTAACACTATACTGATGCCTTTTTAATCAGGTATGATAAATTTACAAGATATCTACACGTTAGGAGATGTAAATTTTTATTTGTAAAACTAGTATAAAGTTTAGTACATTAGTAATATAACATAGGACATCCATATTTTAATTTTGAAAATAAATGTAGCCAAACTACACACTTGCCCCGGTTACACACTTACCTGACTTTACCTTATATCAACTTTTATCACCTACAATTCTTTGAAAATCTTCTTATACCTAAAACTAAAATATAAAATTAAATTTAATGCAGACCTGTATTAATTACGCATCTAAACTGCACGAGTGTGATTAAACATTGAGCACTGGCTTAATACCAGTAACAAATTAATAGATTAATATATTAAAATTTTTAAATTCCAAGCGAAAGGAAACAACACATGTGAGCCACCCCGATATCTATATCACACTGGCTCTCTCGCTCGCACGTACGAAGCAGAGAGCCAGAAAACAAACAAAGAACCTGGAAACAAATCCGTCCAACACGGAAAAATATAGCAATAGTGAAATAAATAATATAATGTTATATTCTGGTTATATATAGTCACGAAAATTTTGTTAAAACTTAAAGTATAAAGAAATACACCGTTATCCTAAAATATCAAAACAACTTTCAAATGAAAATAATTAAATTAAGAAATTTATTTAGATAATTGTTTTTTTTTAATAATAAACTACAGCAGTATGTTATTTAATAAATTAAAATAATTACGCACCCTTGGTTTCATTACAAAACTTGTGAACGGTGAGTCATTCATAAACGAAACATATAATATAGTTTATCCGTAAAACACGAACATCTTAACGTTGATGTCGATCGACTTGTTAACGTGACTCGTGTAACGTGTTAACGTGAAAGCAAGCACAGGAGCACACTCAATTTGTGCACCATTCATATGGAATCTGCCGTATCCCTCCCCACCTCCGCTCGTCCTTTATGCGGCTAGGCATTAGATAAAATCAACGTAGTCCCGCCTACTCGGCGCACGTGCTCCGTCGTCGGTCGCTTGCTCGCGATGTACACTGGCCGACTTATGTAATGTCGTCGTCTACAACCCAGTGACTATCAAAACTGCTCACCATTTGCACAGGTGCGCGTTCGGCTGGTGTCGGCTGTTCCGGGTACCTAAATGATTTATTGGGGTATACAGTTGTAAAACGCTTCGCAATTATGCATATCAGGTAGAAAAAATGGATTATTCAATATTACAAGTAAACGTTGCATTTAGCGGTTTGAACGTGTTTTGAATTGAAATATCTCTTTCATAACTTGGACCCAATTGACTCTTAAAACTCATATAGAAATAAATAAAGTGTGGTATTCATGGTAAATCTTGTGTATTAATTGTTTTAAAAACGTAGGCTATAGGAAACATCAGAGGAAGATTTCATGAAACTATAGCTTCAACAAATATTAGCTATTGTAAGCATTTATTAATTACTATTTTCTTAAATGGAGACATCAACAATATTTAATTATTAGCATTTACTATTGCAGGATCCACCTACGTGTAACTAACGCTATAAAATTGCTATTCATAAATAAATTAAAACTATATTTAGTCTGGTTATATTATGTATTTAAGTAAACATGCTAATTCCAAATATAAACAATATAAAATCTAATTACGTAATTGTCATTGAATATATAAACATATACAAACAAAAAATGGTAATGTAAAACGTAACCAAAAAAGAAACGCATTCTGCGAAAATAAATATACACTCTAAAAAAAAAACAAATTTTTAAAAACATATAAACAAAACAATATATCCATAAATCAATAACAGAATAATTCTAAATGAAAGGATTTAACCCTAATTGTAATAAACAACATTTTTAATAAAGTATATTAATTATCACATCACTCAAAATCAAGCTTTTCTTTGAAATTTTAATATACAAATTATAAATTCATTACTTTTATGAGAATTGCCTAAATTTGCATTTGCCATTTACCTAAAATTACAAAACTCGGCCGTTTACGTGTCTTTACGAAAATAAGAATATTTGAATGAATCTATTCTCAATTTTATAAAATTTTTAAATTGTACTCATATTTAATTATACTTGTTTTAATTTTATTAATAATTTTGTGTTGCAAGTATTTTCCTCTAATTCTGAAATTAGGAACATTAGCAGTATGTAGTTTTGTTAATCATTTAAATTCATTCCTCACCTAAATATTAAAAAAAAAAAGTTTTTACAGAATTGTTGCTCTGCCACATAAGTATATCAGCTCATTATTCAGTAAAATTTTACTGGTTGGATTACAATGAGGATTCATACTAATTATGGTAAGAGGCTGAGTTTTATAACTGCCCCAGATTGAAATGCATATAATTAACGAGTTTACAATTTGGCGATTGAAATTTCAAAGGAAAGCTTTATTCTTAGTAATGTGATAATATTTTAGGTAGTATATTAAAATTTCTGTTTAATATAATTGCTCTATAAATAGCATCATTTAACAAAAAGTCTAACAAAGGATATGAGTGATTTTCTAAGGAACACTAATTTTACGATGTTTCTTACCTGTGGGTAATTATAATAATAATATTTATTGAAACTAAAGGTAATGAACTTATGAAGTAGAACTCTTTGGTTTTCTAATACATTTCCTATTTTAAAAATAAATTGATCTTTTATACACTAAAATATCCCAATGGCTTACTAGAAATAACTTATTACTTAATACAGATAAAACTCAATGTATTTTATTTCGGAACAATCATAGATATAAAGTTAATAATTTCACTCTCAATGGGAAAACGATGGAATTAAGTCACTCTTCTAGACTTCTTGGTGTAATCATAGATGAAAATCTCAAGTGGAGTAACCACATTGATAAACTATGTGGTGAATTATCACAAGTATGTTATGCTCTTCATAATTTAAAAAGATCTTGTAACATGCACTTACTTAAAACTTATTATTTTTCCAACTTTCAATCAAAAATGGCTTTCGGAATTATTCATTGGGGCTCAGGCATTGGTATCGATCGGATATTTCTATTGCAAAAGCGAGCTATTCGAATTTTGTTTAATTTATCCTACCGTGAATCTTGTAGAAATACTTTCAAAGAGAAGAAAATCCTCACGATGTATGATATTTATATTCGTGAAGTATTATGCTTTGTTTTCAAATATAAGTCACAGTTTGCTGTTGATATTTCGCATGACTACGATACAAGACAAACAAATTATCTGTTACCACCTAGTCATAAAAGTAGTCTTTTTCAACGAAATTTAGCATTTATAGGTTGTAAGCTATATAATAAGTTACCAAATAATATTAAATCATGTAATACTTTAAAAAGTTTTAAACGCAATGTCGAATCATATCTTTTTGCATTATGGTGTTACTCAATCACTGACTACTTAGAAAGTGATATTGCCTAAATTAATTGTGTATGTGCATTTTCTCGAACTCTGTATTTCTTTTTGACGCTGTTTTTTGTGGTTGTTGCCATAGTTTTGAATAAAGAGTATTATTATTATTATTATTATTATTATTATTATTATTATTATTATTATTATTATACAAATAAAGTAAATAAAATATAATAGAAATAACTCAGCAATTAATATAACTTGGTTTGTTATTTATACATTCACTTGATTATTTTTAAACATAAAATAAGAGGTTTAGTTTTAAAAGTCACTTGATCTCAAGCTGTAAAATAGATATTTCAATTCAAACTGGGTTCAAACCACAATATGAAAGGTTCCCTTTCGATATCAAATAATATTAGATCTACCTAATTTGCATAATTGCGAAGCGTTTTACAACTGTATACTCCATTTACCTGGAACAGCCGACGCCAGCCGAACGCGCACCTATGCAAATGGTTAGTAGTTTTGATAGTCACTACGCTGTAGACGACGACATTTTAAATAAGTCGACCAGTGTACATACATATGTATAGAAAGGAACGTCGCGTCGCTTATTCGTTTCGCTGCGTTATATTTCACGAATATATTAAGATCGAGTAATAGATTTTATTAGTTTGTAATCGACGATTTGTTTAGGGGTTCACGTGCTCATGTGCTCCTATACAGTAACCGCCACTGACTATAATCGAAGTCTAATAGAGAAATTTATTTGATAACTTTGAAGAATTCATCCAAAAAGATAATTCAATAAATTCTGATATTGTATCTATACTGCTAGTTGCATATAGTTTAACGGTTATGATCTGTTTTGGCATGACGCTTCATTAAACAGGCGTGTTATAAAGACTTGGAAATATACAGACAGTAAATTAGACTTAGGTGAGTGCAACAACCTGAGAGAATAATACGCTTTTTTCTTTATCCGGAAATTTAGCCTTGGATTTTTTTTTTTGGGATGACGGTTTTCTTTAGCATTTTCAAACTGTTACTTCTTTATGCGTTCTTTAAAATATTTTGTATTTAAACACCACATGGTGGGTGCTTCTTATAATTTTTTTCGCCATAAATTTAAAAGCTAACGAACATATAAACGCATATTGTAATTGACATACAGCAGAATCATGAACAATACGAAAGTGAAAACATCTGTTATAACGATTTTCCCAAGAGTTTCTCAATTATTTGGGCTTCATAGGACTTTATTACATTATTACAAACTATTAAAAAGGAGTCAGACTTGGAGTTAAAGTACCTTATAAAAATTTGTTTATTTACCATAAAAGGTCAAGTGTTTTTTTTAAAAATGTTAGACATGTAAACTAAATTGCCTGCGTTACTTTCTCTTGTTAAACACAAGGTAGAATTTAAACAGGAATAAAATATAGGATGTAACGCTTATAACGGAACTGAATTATTTTTAGAATTTTTTGACGTAAATAAATGTGTTCTTTCCGATTATAAGAAAATTCAAACTACAAATAGTATCCCTAATAAATGAACAGAAATAATACTACAGCGTAATAGAAAAAAAAGGAATACATATCAGTGGCGACTCGTGACAATATAATGATAAAGGTGTTCGATTATTAATACTCGATAATACTTGTGTTAGAAGTTACACTGAGAAAAATGGGCTAAGTAAAGTGTTTACTTGATAAAAAATTATTTACAATAGATAAAGTTTTACTTGGAACTATTCTCATTAATTAATACCTGCAACTAAACCCAGTTTCCTGAATGCAAGTTGCTACTGTAAATAGTGCTTTTATTAACGGCTATTACACAGCGTACCTGACTAATTTGTGGTAAGTAAAGTATTACTTATGACTACTGTTACTGTATCTAACTACAGCACATGGTTAGTAGAAGTAACAACAATGCTGATCGCTACTAAACTGATGTATTTTCTTAAATAGGTAACAACTTGCAATAACTATGATTATTTGAGTTTTGCTGCCACCCCGTGATTCTTTTACTATTCCTGATTGGCTAACGCGGCGGAGTAGTAAAATAGTCCCCGAGATTGGTACGCGCGCAAGCGCGGACTAGCGTCAAGTAAGAGTTACGGACGTGGGAAAAGGTCGTCGAAAAAGAGTGGCCAAGGAGTACGGCCATTATAGGCCAGTTGGAACGCAAATATATTAAAAATACCAGGTGGGTTAACTCAAGGCTCCATCCGTATAAAAAATCCCAGCGAAAGAAGAAATACCGAGCCTATAAGCAATCGGATGTTTCAAGATTGCAGTTTTAAACCACGTGGTGGGATATTTGAATTCCCCATCATTGTGATGATATCTGCGCCCGCTGGTGAAGTTAAAGTGTGGATGCCGTCGGTAGTGATCCGACAGTCCAAGTGCCATCTGCAGTTAGGGATAGCCCGACGAAGTAGCCGTTTTTGAGGCGATCACCGGACATAACCGCCACGTACGCCGACAGAGGATCCACTGGCCGAGACAACGCCCAGTGCAAAGAACCAACAGAAACCGCAAGTTTACCGCCTAGGTATATTATTTCTTTGTTTGTTATTAGTTGTAACTTCAAAGTCATATTTCTCTTTGTCCTTTGTTTAGATTTCAATAATTTCAATAACTAAATAACGTTTCAAGGGGACCCCATTTACCTTATCTTTTATTATTGCTTTGTTCATTTTTTTCATTATTAAGGAATATATTTTATGAGTCCTTACGTTGTAAATTGTTTAAAAAAAACTGTTAAAGTGAAACTAATATCTTTCATTCATATCAGGTAGTCACTGTGTTTGTCTTATACAAAATAAAACTATTACTAATAATACTGTTTTTTATTTAAATTTATATTAAATATTCACAAAACTTCCTCGTTTCCTACACTACCTAGAATTTGAACAACAAATTTAAGGTAAGTATACTGTATATTTATAGCAAACCATTACCGCCATTACCTTCTATATATCAGGTATTTAGTGAACGTGCATTAATGATACTGTTTCCTTATCACAAGTAATCCAAATAGCTTGCATTAATTGAAGTTAATAATGAAGGTGTGATAGCAATTATAGAATAGTTCACTCATAGCAATACACCTACTTGACATGAGCAAATCTTTTACTTACCGCAACTGCATATATTCTTTGGTTTACTACTTCAGTTTAATTATTACATTTCCCAAGTGTTACGAGGATCAAATTAAATTTTAAATCATAAATCATCGTGTCCTCGTAAGGCTAATTCTAGTATACGGCAAAATCGAATACAATTTATGATTATGAATGATACATATCGGTTTTTGTTAACTCTTTCGTTGTTCTAATTTTACGTTTCCATAGGCCGAGTTTAGTTGAGTTAAAATATTTAACTTACCAAGCACAGAAAAACTAAAAACGTTGTTCATGTGCACCTTCGATGTCACATCCGTAATACCGTCCTTCGCCCATTTTAATTCTCCTCCGAATTTTCAAGGAAAACAGAAAATAGCTTGCTTTTGGTCGTAACCGCTAATCCAATCGTTTTTTAAGTAAATGTTTCTATTTTCTGGGCCATATTTTAGAAGCAGACGCATAAACATTTTTAGTTTCTGAAATGGTCAAATCCGGTAGCGACCATCCTAGTTGTTTTATCTCGAGTTTTTCCTCTAGGGAATACGAAGAAAACGCTTTATTTAACAAGTTACGGATGCTGATCATTGTAACGTAAAACAACAAACACACACATACACGGTACAATACAGAAAAAAACCCAATAAACAGTAACAACTACGCGCGAGGTTGTTGACCTGGCACTCACTAGCGTCTTTCCTATACTGATGACGCGCTAAGAATGCATCATGACTAATTATCGCATGGCTCGATCAACCAACGAACAGCGGGCCAAGATGCAGCTGGCCTACTTCAATGTAATTTTTGTCATGTGGTCCGCTAGCTCTCCGCCGAGACCTACAAACGTCTGAAATCAGTGCCAATCTAGACGTCAATGCTCGCCGCTTATCTGCATAAATAAATACAAAGCCGCATAGTATCAAATCGTCGCATCAAATCATGGGAATCGCAACGTTCTGCTGTGTACTGACTGAATTTGAAAATGCAAAATGAATTTTTAAATTAGCTAGCTCAACGGATAACATCCTAAAAGGGCGCAAAAGAACAATTAAACTCAGAGTTACCCTCGCAAATTAAAACTTGAATCTAATCACGAAAAGTAAAATGTGGGTGAAAGAAATCTGACTTTCTTTAATTACCCCAAAAATTGAAAAGGTTTAATTAAAAATAAAAGAACAGAATTTTGAATGACGTTAATAAACAACCGAGAATTTTATTATTAAATAAAAAGAAAAAAAAGAAACAAGTTAATTACAAATTTTTTCAGAAAAAAAAAACCGTGAACATAGGATTCTGGTCTAAATCAAAAACTGCAACTGATTTTAAATTACAATAGGACAATGCTATTTCCTATATCAAAGCAAAAGATTAATTAGTTCAGGAAGATAATTTTTTGTGTGTGGTTCGTGGTTCCAAATTGAAATAAAATAAATTTGGAACACTAAAAATTTACAAAAATGAAAACCAAAAGCAAGCACAATGCTTCTATTCACCCAAACCGAGGTGATTAATAAAATAAAAATGAAACAGCAAACTAGAAAACCAAAAATGAACTCTTTAAAACATAATGAGAGAATTAAAACAAAAATCTATCTTCCTGCACATAAATAATAAATGATCTTACATCTATGATGTGCACACATCAATATAATAACAATTATTATTACGCGAGTTCCTTGATGGACAGAATAAAATTCAATATAAACGAAACAAATCTCTAAATCAAAAGTATTAACAAAATGGCAGCAAACAAATTAGAAATATATGTACTCGCGCTCTGGTCTACCTAGAAACTGAGTTACAAGGTTGAACAGTCGTATATATAATAATATATTTAAAATCCTACTCACGACTACGTGCAACGCAGCCGCACAATTCATCGAAGAAAACTATTATACAAGCGAACGCTAGACATTTAAATAATAATAATAATAATAATAATAAATGCCTTTATTTCTTGCCCAACATGAAATAAGTAGAAAAAAAGGGTGACAATATAACGTAACTAAATACAAATAATGGGAAGGTACAAGAAATCAGAAGGAGTGGTTCAGTTGGGTAACAATATTACCCCCTGTTTTTCAACCATATCCTTACATACATTAAGAACAAGCACAGTAGAAAGTTATGCCTAACATACTAACTTAAACCTAATTCTGTCATATCCTACAGAGAATAATAATGAACATAGCCGAAGGGATCACAATATATTATAGATAATGGAATCGATTAGCCCTGCTACTGTCGCCTAAACACATGTTTATTAATATTCGTTGCAAACATAGGCACACTTAAGGCCTTAAGCTCTGTGGGTAAAGAATTATACAGTGAATATATATTATATGAGAATGATCTCTCGTAAAAGGTCGTTTTGTGGAGTGGTGGAGATATGAGACCCCTACCCCGAACGTTGATATTATGAACATCCGTGCGAAATCGGATCTTAACATATAGGTATGCTGGAGTTTTAAGACAAATTACTTTATGATACAGTTTCAATGATTGAACCCGCCTACGATTTGCCATGTTCAACCATCCAGTCACTGGAAGTTTATATGTAATTTTATCATACTTTCTGATCCTATAAATGTATCTTAAGCAACTGTTTTGAACTTTTTGTATTCTATCTCGGTCGCGTGCATCCAAACAAGGACCATAAACAACACACCCATAGTTAAAAACAGATAAAACGAGACTATCACATAATGTGATTTTTGTCTTCTCGCTAAGAACTGCCTTATAAGGATATAGCGTCTTCAAGTTGCAATATGCAGTACTAATTAATTTTGAGATGTGACTTTTATATCTAAACGAGTTATCAATCAACAAACCTAAGTTTTTTGACTCCAGAGATAGAGGAATGGAGATATTATTTAGTACTAAGTTAATAGATGCTCTACACCTTTCCACATCTTTCTGCCTGCCAAACAATATTGCTACGGATTTTAGAGGATTAATTTTTAAAGAATGATTTTTAGAAAAAATACTAATCCGTTCCAGATCACAGTTAATGAGATTTATATTGGTCTGGATATCATCAACTCCAAAGCTGCGATAAATTTGCGTATCATCCGCATACATTTGAATATTGCAAAAGTGAATACATTTGTGTAATTGACTAGTATACAGCGAAAAAAGTAAGGGTCCCAAGATAGAACCTTGAGGTATACCTCGGTTCAAGGTCAAGACAGTAGAGTAAGTGCTGCTTCCAGAAGTATATGATGTAAGGCGAACGCACTGCGTGCGATCAAAAAGGTAAGATTGTAGCAGCTGAATGGATCGCTCAGTAAACCCGATATGATGTAGAATTGCTATTAAGACGTTAAGGTCAACCGTATTAAAGGCCTTACTATAATCTAACAAAACTAGAACCGTCAATTGTGATTTATCCCTCGCCTCAATAATGTCATCGGTTACTTTGAGTAAAGTTGTAGCGCAGCTATGTTGCGGTCTAAAGCCAGACTGACAGGATGGTAATAGACTGAACTCCTTTAGATGAGTATTAATTTGATCATGTAAGATCTTTTCTAGAGCCTTGCTAAGAATCGATAGTAAACAGATTGGGCGTAAATCAGTTAACTCAGCGTTTTGCTTCTTAGGTACAGGTATAACTATTGATCGTATATACATACATCAGGAAAGGTGTTAGATTCAATACAACAGTTAAAGATATGAGTTATGTATGATAGGGTATGCGGTAGTATCAATTTGAGCATAAAACTAGTAATACCATCATCACCGGCTGAGTTACTCCTAATAGCTGAGACATACTTTGATACGGTATGTGTGTCTACAGTATGAAAGTTAAATATTGAGCCTATATTTTGACATGTTACATTTTTGTAACTATTTATAATTTGTGAGCAATCGCTAGCAGTGCTAGGGAGATTTTCCACAAAAGCTCTATTAATCTTATCAGGATCAAGCAAATTAGATGGAATTTCTATACGTTTTCTTCGCGAAATATTTAATTGTTTAAACTCATGCCAAAGGCGTCTATCATCCTTGAGAGCAGAGAGATAATGAAAATATGCCTTTTTCTCATTTCTAATAGCAGCGGTAGTGAAATTACGAAGCATCTTATAATAATTCCAATCACTCACCCTTTTTGTCCGTCTATACTTATTTTTAGCTTTGTTTCTTAATTTTTGCATTAATTTAATATTATCAGTTACCCAGGGCTTTTTCGTTTTTGTTATTTTAATTGTTCTGATTGGTGCATGTTGATTAAATAAGTCAATAATTGCAGTGGTGAAGAAATCGATTTTTTGGGGCACGTCTAAACTAAATATGAAATGAAATGGTATACAATGCAATCGAGTAAGAAATTGGTCCTGATCGAAATGAGAATAATCGCGGTAAGTGATGTATTTCGGCTTAGACTTATGATGGTTACTAAGTAACCCGCAAAAGACAATATCATGATCAGATGCTTCGTTTGGTATTACGCCAGATTGACTTATATCGACCGAATTAGATACAATAATCACGTCTAGCAATGCAGCAGTAGTGTCCGTGATGCGGGTAGGTTCTAAAATAATCTGGGACAGTCCCAAACTAGTAAATAAATGATTAAATTCGTTCACACGAGCATCAGATTTAAGCATATCAACATTCAGGTCACCCAAACAGATAATATTATCTGTCAATAGGCCAATATCTAATAATTGATCCTCGAACTCATTAAGGAAAATGTTAGCGCTAAAAAGAAGGTGGTCTATAGACACATCCCACAGCAAATACTTTGTCCAATGTAATCATAAGCCACAGCTGTTCAATATTTGCACTGACTCGCAATCTCTCACATGTGATATTTTTTCGCACGTAGACCCCCACACCCCCACCACGACCACCACGATCCTGGCGGAAAAAATTGTAATTATCAACAAGTAGCATATCATCAGGGGTTTGGTCGCTTAACCAAGTTTCAGTCACACATAAAATATCTGTGTCATTATCGTTAATAACATCAATAACATTCAAAAGTTTAGGCAACAGAGACCGAGCATTAAGGTGTGCAATCGTTACATTAGACTGAGTCATATAAACTAAATTAAATTACACTAAATCGCCATAAAAAAACAAAAGCAATATAAACTTAAATAGAAACTAACTAACTAGATTGATATAGAAAGAATTCATGCTATATATATTCGAGAATGTTAAATATTAAACATAAATAATGCAGCCAAATTTATCATATTAATAAATAAAATGTTTACTCTTCAGTTAAACGAAAATATATTGTGATGCAAGCAAAAACAAACTAAGCAAAAGTTCAAGCGTAGGAAAAAAAGCAATAGTCAAAAAACTATCAACTATTGGAACTATACACAAGCAGATACCAAACAAAGGTGTACTCACTGCGAATTATTTACTAAGAAAGTCGCTGTTCGTTTTAATTTGTTTAATGGAATTGTTAAACTTAACAAAAATTTTGCCATCGTGGGTCCAAACACATTTGTTGCTGTAGAGGGAACAGGCTTTAGAATACAGCTGTGCACGTTTTTTCGTCAGATCCTCCTTAATTACAATTTTGCTACCTTTCAACTTCTTCTTGTTAGTGAAGATGAGGTTTTTTGTGTTTCTACTAATAAATTTGACTATTATAGGCGGATGTACACCTTCTTTACTGGGAAGACGATGAGTGCAGTCAATCATATTAGTGGATATATTAATATCAAGTTTGTCCTTACACAATTTTATTAAAATTTCGTCCGTATTTTCGTTTTTACTTTTAGGAATTCCGTAAATTCGTAGACTATTCCTGCGAGAGTACTGCTCGAGTGATTCATTTTCATTGGAAAGATCTCTGATTTCAGTCTGTAGTTGTCCAACCTTTTCTTCAAGCTCCTTGATTTTTGTATTGAAACAGCTTTCGACGCTAGCGCGGATGTTAGAGATGAGTTTATCCAGAAACTTGTCTGAATTTATCACTTTCTCTATAACACGACAGATCAAAGCGTCCTCTTTCTCTTCAGTAGACCTGGTCCTGACTCCCTCAGCCATTTTATAATAGGTAAATCGTAACAAATAGATAGCACAACGACTGATAAACAAATTTAATGCAGCGCGGCACACACACGTCTAGCAGCTACGCAGGTTCATGACAGAATGAAATTCATGAATGAATGAAATTAATTTAAAACAACTGAACACTTAAATAAATAAATTAAACAATTAACTCATTAACTAAATCTTATATAAAAAATAACAGCTACATCTGCGAAAATTCTCTCGAAACATTGACAAAGGCTGAACGGAGTAAACATGACAAAATCTATGCAGCTTAAAAAAAACTCTCGCGAAAACAAGGTGTCCGTCCACAGCAGTTCGATCTGTACTTAAATGTATGTGTGTACGTGTATTTATCGGTATTTTTACAGAAAATAAAAGGTTTTTAATGATTAATTTGTGATTTGCAATGGTGGGGCCATGGCCCCGTCGCTCATTAAGAGGAGCCGCCATTGATACATATTAATATCACCAACAATCCCTTTTCGCAAACATTTTTCTTATGTAAATGTTTATGTAATTCAGTTCTAATTTTTACAGTGAATGGTTTTTTTTTCTGGATATATTATGTTGCTCGAGAATATTAGAAAAGGAACCCAAAGAAAATATAGCTGAAAAGCAATGCAGGAAAAACAGAAAGCACGATCACATCAAATGGAAATAAAACGCACTACATTCGATTACAAGGAAGAAGTTGAAAATATTTAAATATTTAATTTAAATAATTAAATATATATGCCCGGCTCCGCAGTGCGGAGTCCGAAGTTTAAATCTCACTCTGATCAATTACGATGGTCGTTTTTTCCGGAGTTGTTGATTAGGAGAGAGATTTGGCTCTGCGAGGCGTTACAAGCTTCGGCTTAGGCATTACCCCGTTAAAAAAATTAACAAAAACAGAAAAATTGATAATAAAATAAATAAAAGAATAGGGAAAACTTATACTAATGTAAAAACGGAGGTGGTGAAACAGATAGTGGAGCCAGCAACAACATTTAGTAGTGAAACATGTATGCTTTTATAGAAACATACATATAAATACAGTTAGTATGAGATTCTCAAGAAGAATAGAAAAGAAGACCAAAAGAGAGAGAATAAGGAATGCAGCTTATACACAAAACCTCCAAATAGGGGAAATAAATAAATACCTAGTTGAAGAACAATTAGGAAGATGTGTGTTCTGCCAATTATCTCGCCACACTCCGACCCGATCCGTTTCGTTTGTTATATAGATAGCTTTGCCTGCCCTAGTCCACCACATTTGCTAGTCAGCTCGCACAGGCCTGCCGATGCCGGTTAGCCCGTTGACCCGTGAATAAATATACCGGTTGTTCTCCGAAAGTTTTCCGTTTTTTAGGAAAACCGTTTTAATTTAAAGAATTGTGGTTTTTTATGTGTAAATACAAACATCGATAATAAAAGTCGTGACCGTTCGTTCTGGCGAACATGTTGATTTAACAGTAAAAGAGGACAGAAAATTTGTATTTCCACACAAGCATATGAATTACATTTGATTATAAAGCAATACATTATTAGCTACGAGATTAAAATGAGAAAAATTAAAGTTTGGCAAAAAAAGTATAAATTAGTAACCTTGGATCAGAACTAGTAGATAAAAGCAGATGGAATAAACAACTTTCGACAATAATATTTATTTCATCCATTTCATCTTTAAAGTTTTAAATACCACGTATTAAATCAACTTGGTTCCTCGATTACTATGCATCCTAAATTCTAGTCTCATATCACTTCCTTCCTTGAAATCGGTGGAAAAGTCTGCAGATAATTATATCAGAACAAATATCTTGGAGCGGGCGCCTCTGCATCCAATCCAATCCTAAGACCATAACTAATATGAAATAAACTTCTTTGGAATAAGTACGGACTTGAAGTAACCAACAAGTATAAAAACGTCCTGATGGTGTGCAGAAACTTTGTTAAAAAAAAAACTGGGAATGCAACCCAAAAACGCTGCGAATGTATACAGCGATAGTGAAACCAATCATCATTTATGATTCAGTAGTTTAGAGCAAGAGAAATAATCTGGCCACCGCGAGAATTAACCTAACAAGCATGCACATGTATAGTAATATTGATAAATTTTGTGTCTTGGCCAAATCTGGGATTATGAATTTAATAATAAAACTAGTGAGACTAGTGGCACAAATTTTCTTTAATTTCCTTGATTCATTTTTTCTTTTATCCTTACGTTTCGACGGCTTTCCGTTTTTAACAAAGGTAATTATTTTCTTTTCTTACTTCGTATTTCATAACATTCCAGTCATCCACGTTATTACCATTAAAACATTTGTTTAATTGAGTCATCTATTTTTTTTTTTAATATTATGTTAAATTTAAAACATTTTAAAACACACACAAGACAGACACATATACATTTTAAAAACGATATCACGTACAAACTGTATAATAATAATAATAATAATAATAATAATAATAATAATAATAATAGGTGAATCCGCCCAACAGCAGCTATCGAGGTAGTACTGGATCTTACTTCCCTCGACATTATGGTGGAGAGCGTGGCAAAAAGAACCACACTCAGGATGATCAAAGAAGGAACCGGTGGACATAGATCTCAATCTTTCGATAGTGATCAAACCTGGGATACGTCCCGAGATGACATAAAAAAAAAACAGTTTGAAGGAACTTACTACAAAACTTAGCATGTAGGATCAAACCAACATCTTGAAATTCAATAAAAGTGAGATGGAACATGAATGGCTTCGAAATGGCAGAAGAAACTGGAATAGGAACATATGGTCCTAGAAAATTAAGTGTTTCGAAAGCTTGGGGAAATACTTGATTATATTTTTTGTATTTTCTGGGCAGAATTACGCTCCACTGAAAGATGCATTCAGTTCAATGTTGATAAAAATTATCGAAAGCAGGAGACTATCATTGTCTCTGATAGTCAACAACCGTTAAAGTGCTGAACTTACACGCAATCTGCTCGAAGATGGCATGGGAATGCTTGGAGAAATTAAACGAGTTAGGAAAAGGAACATGGTAACTCTTTTGTGGGTTTCGGAACGTAGAGGAGTCTAAGGAAACGAAATAATAAATAATCTTGCAAAAAGGGAATTGGAACATCATTCTTAGGGCTTGGACCTTTTTGCGGGATAAGGAGCAGTACGATACTAAAGAAACTAAAAATGAAATAGAGCAGAGGAAATCCAACTGAGAGAAAATGAGGTGAGTTTGAACTCTTTTAAGCACCTAACAAACCTAAAAAGTTTGACTTACACTTTAGGGTCTCACTATACAATTTACTATTACATCTTAAAAATGACGCTCTACTATTTTATACAATGCGAACAGACAAATATTATACACCGATATTACAATGGAACTATGTTTTCGATTATTTATTTTAAACTGATCCGCATTAAGTTGATACTGATGAACATAGGATCCAGTAGTATAAATGACCACAAATTATTTTGGATTTTTATACGTCACCTGTATGTAATGAATTTTATACGTATCTAATGTAAGTTTAATCAACCTAAATGGTGCTATACAGGGTCAGGCAAATAGGTGGGAACACCCGATTTTAGGCTAAATTATGGGTTCTATTAAAAAATAACCTTAAGAAAAGTTTTTGTAGTATTTTTATTCTAGTCTGTACCATACTTTGATTTCCAACAACTATCATCTGTTTCGAGACTTCTTTCGATGCTTTTTTTAAATGGTTCACCGTGTATCTTTTCACATTTTCGAATAGACACTTTTCCAAGAATTACAATGATATACGGCTTGGTGAGGATGCGGCTTGAGATATTAAAAAAAAAAGCGTTGGCCATTAACATCTTTAGTTCCATTACGACCAATCTTATCCACCATCTCCTGAGAACACTGCATTCTTCTATGAGGATCATTTTTATTTAATTCTTTTACTAAATGTACTTTACACGGACGAAACTTATTTTTAGACAAGAAAAAAAAGATCAATTAAGTAATATAAGGACAGCTTTATTAGTGACGTATTTAGTTCTTCTTGGAGAAGAGAACATCCAAAAAATTATCTGCATTTGTAGCAATTTTATGTCAACCGGATTTTGGCCGATTTTTAACACTTTTAACACACACACAGTTTCATTAAACTTTTGCAACACCCTTGAGACTGTTGATTTTGAAATACTTTCATCAGCGAATATTGCATGCATCTTGAAGAGCCTCTGCTTGTCTCCAAAACCAACCATCATTAACAAACTAATTCTTTTACTTTCTGTTAGTTCGCCCATAATGAACATAGATAATAAATACGTTATATAGACATAGATGGCAATGTTAGTACAAATTTTAGTCAGTAACCATATAGCGTTAGTCCTGTCGAACTAAAAATTACAAGCAGGGACTTATTGACAACCGTTCAAATGTTTTTAACATATGCATATAAAGGTGGAAGTAAAGACAACTGATTGACTAAGACTGTAATACGTCGAAGTTGTACGAATTATAATTTTGCTCAATTAGACATATTTCCTTACACTTACTAGAGCGCTGTCCTCATCATTGAAATACGTCTATCAGCTTGACCCATTTTTAAGCCTTTTTCCTTTTTTTTTACTTCTGCATAAGAATGCTTACCTAATGCATTATATAGCGAGGGACAATTAAATAAACGTAAGAGGTTTTAGTTTTTATAACAGAAGCAAATAAGTTTTCAAACAAAATTACTCAACTTTGACGAAACATAGGACGTTTTGTCGAAGACCAGATAAAGTAGGTAAGGGCTTGGCCTGCGGACCGTACACTGAGAAAAGAAATTGCATTAAATGAAAAGTTTTATAACTTTTGGCTTTTATCATGTTCAACGAAAAGATTTCCCTCAGAAGTGTTTATTTTAATTGAAAGTAGCATGTTGTTTTGCCGGAAGACTATTTTTTTCTTAAGTACATGCTTTTCGACGAAAAGTAACCGTAATTAAATGGAATGCACCTTAGTTTTGATTTATATTTTATGTATAACTTCTGTTTAAGTTTTATTATGTACATATTTAACAACATATTTTTGTTTCTTTTAAGTACGTTATCATATTATTGAATTATAAACAGTATTTTAAATAAAAAAGCCGAACACGTATGTATACATTGATTTAAAACTTTTTCCTTTTAACGGAAAACGCAAGCATCTGTATTCACGCTGAGTGCTTTTTTTAGGCGGAAGTATTTTAGTTTTATTCATTTTCTCACGTGCATAAGTCTGCAGTGCATCTTTTCAGTTAATGCTGATTTACTTATAAGCCAAGGAACTTTACAGCAGTATATAGTGTTTGAAGGTTTTGAAACTGTTATATACGGGAAAAACGATCTTGTTGTTTTCAACCATTTTTCATGCATTTGGTTACAGTTACTAAATTATTACTTGATTTAGGAATATTAAAAATATTCATTCAAACAAATAATTTGGTCAGTAGATTTATTTGAAGCTGGCGCAGTATTTATTAATTTAACTAAATATTTACATGCAAGTAAAAATAGATATCTCATTTTATTTTCGTATAGCAGTTTTTTCCCCATATAGTACAGCAGATGAGCAGATATATTTACGTGTAGTAGAGAAATTGTTGCATAGATGGCGCATCTCCTACTTCATTCCAGTGACAGATAATATTTCGCACAAAATAGGCTGGAAACTACGATCGTAACATACTAATCTGGTATATTTACCAGATGAACATCTGATAGGAGTCATCGCCATTGAAAGAACGATTTCTTTAACGGCACACTAGAGTGCTAGGGATGGTCATCGCACCAACTCCCCCCAATTCTATTAGGATTTACACCATTCTAACGAAAAATCCCTCCTTAGTGCATATGCTTTTGGAGATAATTTATTCTCATTTCGAAAATGAATACGGCATTTTGATGTGTTTACGGTTAAATCTAAAATGAATAAACGTTATAAGAAAAGGAAAAAACCTCTTGATTAAAAATACTTTACGGTTTGCTGCCAATCTGCATAGTTTTCAAGTTTAAAATAAAGAGGATTGACTCAACTATCAATATCCTTCATTTAAAAGAATAAACTGTTTCAACGAAAAATATATTTCCGAAGAAATGCGTGAATTTAAAATTGTATTCCTTTTCAAGGAAACACCAAATCATGTTGGCCATATAGAAAACGCAAAAACTTTTGGTTTAATGCAATTCCCTTTTAAATGAAAAGGATATTTCTTTCAGTGTAGTAGGACCATCGAACTATTAAGTAATTGTAAATGTCGACGATAGCCACTAGAACCGCGTGAATTGGCACGCATTAATCATTAATAGGTAGTACGTTAATAATTTGCAATTAAAAGCCGAAATCTACAGACGCTTTTCACTCTCTCTAGGGCTCATCAGTGCAGCTCGGCGGTCTTAATTGTATTGAGAATTACTTAACTAACTATTTATTTATTGATAAATCTAATTCAAAATTTTTACCATTTAATTTTTCAAATCCAATGATTTGAATGTTTCAAATTTAATGGTATAGAATATTTGTTGTTAATTAGTCGCACAAGAATAATTTGAAATAAAACTCTCTTCGCATTTGAACTGGTAGAATAAGATTCACATCATAAGCCGCATTATATATCTATGTGGAGGCAGGACAACCGCCAGGAATACCTTGCTAATAAACACATACTGAAGTTAAAAAATATGGAACGTAATAGTATTGTTGGCTAATATTCATAGGTTTTCATTTTTAAAGTTGTCAACGTTATACTGGGGCAAGAAAAAATCTCTCTTGCTTCAGGTATTCCAGCCATATTTTTTTTAGAAAAATTAAAATTCTACCAGTTCATTAAACCAAGTGAAATCTTTATCCCAAACTATACCGGTCAAGTCGTTGCAGATAGAACAATAATGGGGAGACTGTCGACAACATGTGTTTAATTCAAAGTTTCTTCCGTTTCCTTTTCGCCTTACCACTTTCTGACGCTTTTTTCACAAATTCACATCAAACAAATAATTTTCGGAAAATTTTCTTATTACCATGGACGCCGTTAAAGCAAAATTCAGAGGGGGGCAAATAAAATATCAAAAACTCATTAACAGCATAATTTGTATATTATAGCTTGCGAAAACTAACTAGGTAAAAGTATATTAGGTGCATACAAAAATATTTACATCTGTATTTTGTAAAATCAAATATTCAAATAAAGTACTTAAACAGAATTAATAGCAGAACTCAGAGAGGGCAACCGCCCCACCTTGCCCATGGCAAACGGGGCCTATGCTTATTACTGGTTACATATTTTTTATTGTATCGATTCAGCACATATCCATCGATTGTGGTCCCATTCAAGTCCTAAATAATGTGCCAGCATTAGATATACTTTCCAACAGTTTTCTTAAAGAATTAAGAGCAGTGACACTTGAAAACGCATCTCATATTGATGGAGACTTGCACTTTATATATTTTTTCAGAAATCTATAACTGTTAAATGTATGGTGTTAGCCCCATATACAATTTTAAAATGTTTTCAAACAACGAAATAAAGGAAAAAACTTTGACACAACATAATGTTGTTTGTAAAAGTATTGTAATTGAAAAAGGCTTAAATAAACAAGTCGGAACATGGTACTGAATTGAAGATTTTTTCATCAAAAAGGCAACAATTCCACTAAACATTGAAACGAAAGAAGTTAACATATTAATTTACAAAATCTTACGAAATTTTATCCCTTAGAGAGAAGTGGAAAGAAAAATCAATACTCTCATTTTGGTTTTGAGTAGCTGTTATAGTTGTATACAATAATAGCGGCTTGCCTTTTACACATTTTTACTTTACCTAATTTTGACCTAGTCCACATCTGCCCTTTTAACACTAAGAGTGTCTCTTATAAACGAAATTGTTAATAGTAACTAACGTTTTATGCCCTACCCACTGCAGATGTACAAACAAATATTTACATTAATAAAGAAATGTATACTATAATATATACATCATTTTCCATCAACAGTTTGTTTGGAATTATATACAAAATTAATTCAAATCAAAACATAAAAACTGCAAGAACAAAACTGAATAACAAGAAAATTGGCCAATTGTAATTATTTTTATTGGTTACACCGAAAAAACCTGAAAATACAATTAAAACAATTTTAGAAAAGTCACGCAAATGGAATTAGTTCAATGATATTAAAATATGCATGTTAGATGGCTTTAGAGATTTTAACATATCCTAACAAATACTAGGACAAACTCTTAAGAATATACAGATTGTGCATAACAAAAGTTAATCAAACCGTTTCTCTTTTTCGTGTTTAGATCAAATGCAGAGGCCGTAATTAGCATTCGATTACTTTAAGTTTTCACCATAGCAATTGCAATTACCATACCTAATGTCTCAAGTGTCATTTCCTAATTATTATTGCATTTGTAATTATTCTACCGCTTTCCTGTTTTCTTTCAACTATACAGGTAGTTATTTTGTACAATTTCTTGATTAGCTCAAAGAGTATTTTTTGCATCGTTAACAACGCAATGTTTATCATTAAGATAGTCGATCATTCTTTAATGCTTAGAAACCTACACTCAGATAATACATTCCTTTTTCTACAATAAAATAAAAAAAAACAAACAAAACAGTTATAAAGAGAATAATGATATTTACAGTGAAGTATAACAACAGATTATATTTTAAAATCCAATTGTAATAAACTTGTCATCTTATACAAGGTGTACAAAAATTAAAACTATGAAATAAGAACTCTAAGTGGCTATAACTTGATTGATTTAAATATTTTAAATAGAACACTGTATTTTTTAACTTACCAGCAAATGTACAGCATCAAATGGTATTTATAGCTTAAGCTTTAAATCATCGCGTTTTTACAGAATACGTCAAATAATAATCGTTTTTTACAACATTTGATGTTTTTTAAATAAAAGTTCTAATGTACCTATCTACTTGCCTATGGTATTTATAAACGTCAGATAATTCATTTAGTCTGTCGGTTTAGCGCGCAAAATCTGTTTTTGCTTTAATGGTCTTTTTCCGTGGCTTTTAGAATACTTTCGCTTTTCCGACACTGATTCAATAGTTACAATATCATCTCAAAAACGGGTGATTTAGATGATTTCTTTCAGGAAACCTTTGAGTCTACTACTTTAGCTTGCAATGATTATCATTGTTATATTGCTTGTGTTATAACATTACCTAAACTGGATCTGTGTAGTGTAATTATTAGTAGTAGTTCTAATTGTTAGTTTTATATTAAGGATTTGTTGTGCGCGGACCACACGCATTTTTTATATATTTTAGTTTGTTTTATTTCAATGTTTACCTTCAACGTTTATTGAGCTGTCCCTTCATTTCATTTTACGACTCTTTGTCCAATTTTAACGTTACTGTCTTTTTACCATACAGTTCCAAATTCATTCTATTACCTAAAAGCCTTTTGCTGTTTATATTAGTTAGATCGTATACAATTGTAAGCACCTTACTTTGACATTCACCGACAATTCCATACTCCAATATATATTTACTATTTATAACTTTAGCACCCTCCAATCGCATAATTCCGACTGTTTGTTTACCAAAACATGCGACAGCGAAGGACCACCCGTTGCGTTCGATTCTGGGAAATATTGCCGACCTAAAGGTCATATAAGGATGCCCCTTCAGGGAAACTAGACAGAATCATCCTGTTGTCCAAACACTCCGTGTATCTCCGCTGTTACATGTGTTAGACAAGTGATTTGCAAATTGTCCTAAGTAAAATTACTCTTTTCGAAACCGCATATTGTATTTTGTGTAGATAACGTAGTTTAGAACAAGTGAGTATTTTATTTAAACCCGGACAAATCGGTTGTGGACGAGCGGAACCGGAACCATAACACTTAGTCAAAATGAAGGTTTACTTAAAAGAAAAGCGTTTTGGTATGATTGTGATTACTATATGCTTGAAGAACGTCATCAAAATTGTTTATTGGCTTCTCGACTTTATGCTCAAAGGTTTCCTGAGACAAATCATCCTACACTGAAAAAAATGGTTGGTTTAATCCAACATAAAATTTTGTGTACCCATTTTTTTTATGTTAGCCAAAACAAAATAATGTTAAAGAAATCCGCCATTGTGATTGACTAAAACATATATGTTATTGTAAGTTCTGGATTGGTGGTATTGAAATATGATATCAGAAAAAAAAATAAATTATATAAATAGAAATTAGTTCTATCGAATCCTTTAATGTAAAACTATTAGCAACCGGTTTCGGCTGTCCGCTTTCACATTTAAAGTACAAACCAATATAATTTTTAACGTGATTTCCAATTTCATTTGTGCATTGTCTTATTTTCTATTCTAATTTATTAATGTTTTTTAAAATGTAAGAACCGTTCAAAATTTAATGACGTAGCTTTAATTTCTAATTTGACGTATTACGTCTGAGGATGGCTTAGAGCCGAAACCGGTTGTATTTTTTTAATAATTTTACATTAAAGGACTAATTTCCTTATTTTTTCTAATACCATATTAAAAAATATATTAGGTTACATTAAAAGCGTGTATAACACTAGGTTGATATAAGCATACATATGTTTCACCTTACCAAGGGTCATCAGTGCTACTGGTCAAACCTAATGTATTATACTTAATAAGTGGAAGAATAAATGAATGACAATTTAAGATGAAAATCTCATTATTAACGTGAAGCTATTTGCCAAATTGTCGATCTGAAACTACAATATGTATCTATAAAGGATAACAATAATTGTAGGACGACTTTAAGCCACTATACTTATACACTAAAGTAATCTAGTTATTATAGCCACTTAAAGTTTTTATTTGGTTAGTTTTTTTTGTACAATATCTAATTATGTGTCCATTTTAGGTTAGGTATTAGAATGTTGATATAGCCTATATCCAGTATATAACATCAAATAATTTTGCTTTATTATAGAGTAATGTTGATAGCGTCAAATCTTGAAGACAATAAAAAATATAATCAACAAATACCTATTACCTATCAATTTTACTTGCAGATATTATGCTTATATTTTTGGTTTTGATTTTCTCACGTAAATGTGCTTCCAAATTATCTATTTGTCAACGTGAAAATGTTTCGCGCATAACTGTCTAAATGAGTCATCTTTGCTGATCCCTTCGCATGACTAGTCCAAAGATAACTTTTACGCAAATGCCTACCTAAAAATCGGATTTTATCTAAGCCAATCTGTAACCTCCCACTTAACTCACCACCTGTTCCAATTCTCCTTCCAGGTAAGCATTATATCATATCCGTCTTCAAGTTCAAGAACGAGGTTGGTATTCAGTCTTGTGGCATACTTTACCAGTTGCAGACTCGGTGTAGCCACACTATTTTACCATCACGATCTGAGTTAATCGAATATACAGGCATTGCAAGTTATACAAGAACGAACCTAAAACTATTTTGTAATAACGCGTGTTGTCATTAATAAATCTAAAAATTTCTTCCGCTTCTAATCAACATAACTATACAGCGCCAGTACAAAAACGAAAAATGCAATACCATTATTTTAACGATGAAGTATTAAGACGTTAGTGCCAGGTGTTATGGACAGTAACGGTTTATTAGTAATTTTTTATTGTAAAAATACACATAATGGCAAGATTCTGTAGTAGGAACAACATAAATGTCTTCGCGGTAAGTAAATATCTTTTTATTTGCGTATCGAATTTGTATCCATCTCCGAAATTTTTTACATCCTTTTCGAAGGAAAGAATGTTGATATATTGTTATTTTAATTACTACAATATAGTCCGTGAAATGTGTGTATGTCTTTTGTACCTACATCGATGAGAGTACAGTTATGATTTGGGGTCAATGATCAACAACAGCGTGGGACAGGTGGTCAGTGCATGATCGCTTTAAAACTTAATTTCTCTGAAAAAGAGAAAATTCCAAAACTAACAAAACATCTACTTATCTTGTTTGTTAACAACAATTATCTTAACATTTCAAAATCAACGAAAATGACAAATTAAGATATTAGATACTTGAATACTTTTTTATATATATATTTTTTCATAATCAACAAAACTAACAAATTAAGTGACTGTTATGTTTCACAGCAATGTCTTAACATACACAGTTCAATAATCTTACTTCTACCTCTTGTGTTTATGAAAATACTTGTCATTAACGTACAGGTAATTACCTAAAATACACATTAGTAAATTATATGCTATTAAAAATAAGTTAAGTTTTTTTTTGAAGTAACAAGGTAACTACTTTAATACGCATATATCATACATGAATGAGGTACATTGTTAAATAGCACTCACTTAGATAGCATCATAAAATTACAGTTTTTACTAAGGAATAATAGTCTAGCTGTAATTCGTACATGTTAATGAAACAAACTTACGTTCTATATAAAATATATACATTCGCCTTAACTTTAACTATTATTTTCCCAAATAAGATTTTTAGTCACTTACCAGTTTTCTACCGGCCTTTCAATTATTTACATAACTCGCTGTCAATAACGAATTGTAAAGCAATATATGTATTCGACACTAAAGCATAGGAATACACATTATATGATACTAACATGTCAATATTCTTCAATATATTTACATAAGAATTCAATAATAACTACAGCTAAATATTCATAGCATAATAGATCTTTTTAAATTTAACAACGTTTAGAAATCTAACTCTATCTGAAATTTTGTTACACAATTTGTTAATGAATCTATAGCACAATCTCTGTTACTTTCTGTTTTAAATTATAGTTAACTTGTATGTCATAAGTTAGATTTCCATACAGAATAACTTTAATTTTTTTTCGGTACGTTCTTTCATGGATGTACAACTCTGGCTCCTCCACCAAAATGTCAATATACGTGTATGTCTTAACTGAGAAAAGAAATCTTTACTAAAATAACAAAGTCCTAAATATTTTAGTTGCGATGGGAAATTTTAAAGTAGCATGTAAAAATGTACTTCGGTTACAATCTTGGTAATATTTTCACTTGATTCTTTGTATCATTTCAATATCTTTAGATCAATACATAAAATTTAATATACGATTGAACATCGATATATGCAAAACCAGGGTTAGTAATTACAGTGAACATTAGTGAATCTCTATGATCGTTAAAAAATGCAATAAAATATCCATTTATTACAACTAAACGTTCTTAACGTTAAATAACGTCAGTAAATTTTCTGAAATAAAAACTTTATGGTGATATTTTCATTATTGAGGCGAATGATGCTTTTTTCTTGCCACAAAAAAATGCATATTTTTTTTTAATGAACTACTTGCCAAAAAAATCACAACACCTTGAAGGAATTGAGTCACAAAGTCACTGAAATTTTGGAATGTTTCAAGTAGTAAATCATAACTACCAGATTTCAGTAGTAAATCATAACAAATGAAAAAAAATACCAACAATCGTCAAAAATTTATCAATAAAATAGATTGTTTATGCGTTGTCTAACTCCTCGACGCAAGCTCTAAATAACATGTTCAATGGCATCTTGTGGGATTTCATCTCAGGCTTGCTGTAGATGACGTTGAAGTTTTTGCAAGGTGTTTGCTGCTTGTGGTAAACGTTTTGTGTAGCAACCCATCATATCCCACACATGCTCAATCAGGTTTAAATGCGGAATTTCTACTTTTTCGTGTACGAAGTTCTGACAGATGATTATCAGCGATTTTTTACATGAAGCCAGTTGTTCTGTTAAGATTTCATCTTTGTGACTGACCTCCTTCGAGGTGTTGCAATTGCTTTTGGCATGTAGTTTATTAGAGTTAGGACAATGTAGTCGCTTTAAATATATTAATTCTTACCATAATAAGCTAATAATAATAAAAATCACACTCTAAGACATTTGAATTTTCAATCAAATCTATAAGTATACAAGAAAAACAATGTTAGCATTATTATTAATACAGTAGCAAATGCTTATGGCGACACCGGTGATAAAGTATAATCTGTTGTACTACACAAATTCTTTGATGTCAATACCCATGCACAACATTTTTTCAAAAATTCCTTCTGGCCGTTATTTCACAGCGTTTATCCGGCTAAAACTTTATTTGGTTAACTTGTCATTGTATGTCACTTATGCTTAAAAATTATTCCATGTATGTGTGGTGTAAGGTAAAGTCAGGTAAGTGTGTAGTAAAAATTGCATAGTGTGAAGAAAATGTAACACTGTTCACATAATAAGACATTTTGATAAATTTTACACATAGAACTACGTAATATATGCCCAGTTGTAAGCCTTCAATAGATACCCCTTTTTAATTATCAACGGTTTACTAGAAAAAAAAGAAATTTTAATACTACACACTTATCCAGCAAAATGGGGCAAGTGTGTAATCGTTCCGCATTTTATATATTAATAGCATTATCCTTTAGTTCGGCCAAGAGTGTAATATTTTATTAATGCCTTTTTAATAAGGTATGATAAATTACAAGATATCTAATTTATTACACGTTAGGAGGTGTGAATTTTTTTTTGTAAAACTAGTATAAAGTTTAGTACATTAGTAAAATAACAGAGGATATCCAGGTTTTAATTTTGAAATTAAATATAGCCAAACTACACACTTGCCCCGGTTACACACTTACCTGACTTTACCTTATATCATTTATAACCAACAAAATGTAAGGGATTCATAATAATAACTACATTTTGTAATTCATCATATGTATATGCTCCCAACATATACATACCCAATACACATGCAACTAATGTTGATAATTTTTTTTGTTTTTGATATTGGTGGCATTGTTGCAGTTTTTTAGTTTCGACAATTTAGTTTGTCTTTCTAAGAGCATATAAGGTTTCTTTGACTGACAATGTATTAGCAAAATTATCACATGCTATAAAGCACTTCAAAAATTAAAATGTATATTTCTTCAATAATTTCCTGGTCTAGTAAATTATTTAGCTAAAGAATTGTATATGCTCCCAACATATACATACCCAATACACATGCAACTAATGTTGATAATTTTTTTTTGTCTTTGATATTGGTGGCATTGTTGCAGTTTTTTAGTTTCGTCAATTTAGTTTGTCTTTCTAAGAGCATATAAGGTTTCTTTGACTGACAATGTATTAGCAAAATTATCACATGCTATAAAGCACTTCAAAAATTAAAATGTATATTTCTTCAATAATTTCCTGGTCTAGTAAATTATTTAGCTAAAGAATTAATTATTATTTAATTCTTCTCGTTTGGCATACGGCTCGAAATTGAAACGCAAAATTTTTTACCAGTGACGTTGCGGCATGTTATTTTTGTCTTTTCAAAATCTTAACATAATATGTATTACATTTATGCCATGTTGATACAATTATAAGTCAATAAGTATTTAAAGTTGCAAAATAGCAACTATGTAGGCAACATGCGTGAAAGTTAAAAAATAAATTTCAGATAAAGAAAGGCACACATACAATGAAATTAAGATTAACCAACGTTTTGCCTAAGTTGCAAATCATCAAAGTGGCTTTATCTTATACAGTAAAATTATTTGTCTAGGGAGATGAGTTCTTGAAAATCTTGCATAAAATTAAGTAATTATTGTTGTATTTGTAACGTTAAATACCTGTACATCTTTGTGTGTTGCGAACTAAGATACTAAGAAATATTTGATACTAATTCAAACCGTACAAACGTAAAAAAATTAACAAAATATCATTTAAAGCCATTAAATTTAGAGATAAGGAATGCAGTAGATATTAATATAATTCTTTTTGTTTTATAAAATTAAAGCTATTAGAGATTGCAGTGTTATCCGCTAATTTCTTTGGTTTAATTTAAATACAGTTATTACAACATTGATCAAGAAATATTTATTTTAAATGCTATGCGGCTCGACATTTGGCATTTTGACAGTGTACGCACAATAAATTTCGCGAATGAACAGTTTCCAGCCTTTTAATGTCTTCGAAATCGCTAACTGATTATTCACAGCTACGCATTCTGGGTTACAATCCCGTTAAATAAACGTTTATTAAAGCCAAGTGAAACAACTGCCGGAAAAGTAGAGAAGTTCCCATGTAAGTTAACGTTTCGTTTGTTTATATATCGTTAAGGATGTACTAATGCAATGGCGGATTTGCTGGTAATTACTGCGGTAATGAAGTTTCGAAGCTTTTGTGCTGATTTTTTTCCCAGTTAATTTGGAGTAGGCGGAAGTAACAGTAAAGCAAAGTTGGTTTCTATGTATACCTACGCATAAAGGGATATAAGTGCGACAGTTAGTGTATTCCGTGCTTTCTGCAAGTTTGATGGTGATTTATTGTGAGCCGACATTACTTGTGTCTATAGATGTAAGCAAATAAAGAAGAAAAAAAAAAGACTAGTTTGACGACTTGTACGTGTTAAATTTTGAAAATATACTATGTTCTTGTTGTTGAGTAGATGAAGACATATAAGATACATATTGAAATGATTCTTATTATTGCATGCCATTAATTTAGAGCACGTAGCATACCTATAAATGCATACATAATTTATTTATAGGATACGGGATAATACTACATCCTGGATATGTTGAGAGTTGCTATTAGCAATTATCCGTTAGACGAACTTCTCGTACCAAGCAGTTATACTGGTGTCAAATAAATTAATTGAAAACTCCGGGAAGCAAGACAAAGTCTACTGGTTTTATCATACTAATCTTTAATTCGTTGAAATTACAATTAAATATATGTACCTATATATTGAAAATTATACATTACTATTTTGATTAGAATTACTATTTCTGTTGTTATTACTGGTTATCATATATTGATACATGTTTTTTTTTAACAACATTGCGTATTAGTGACATCAATTTTTGTTAAATGAAGTAACAATTCTACAATTCCTATCGTATCAATGATGTAATTCCAATGAAATAAACTAAGTTTTTGTTCCATAAACTGTCCCACCGGAAGCTAGAATATAATATAATCTATTTTTTTTATTAAAAAAATCTATATGTAGCCCATACTCTTGCGAAAAAGAAAACTAAAAAAAAAATAACAACCAAGTAATTGCATAAGAGTTATTAAATAGTCGAAACATTTTACAAGATTTAAGAAGTTCTTTTATTATCAACTAGCCATTCTATTAAACCAATTGGAAAGGAAAGTGTTTTCTAGATAACGTTACCCTTTGCGATTCTCCATGAATATGGAATAAATTTCACACATACAGGGTGTCCCATGACGTGACTGCCAGAGTTTAAGGTGTCTTGCTGAAGCAATTTCGAAACAAAAAATGCCCAAAACTCTTTCGTAACTGAGGTACAAGCACTTGAAGTTTTAGTCGAATGAATACGCAGACATTCATTTTATTTATGGACTGTGTAATAGAAGCGGACGGATGGCTGTTGATGAATATCATTGGCGATTTCCCACTCGTAGAGCGCCTTATAAAACCGTTTATAGCAATGCCCATCGCTGTTTAAGAGAAATAGGCAAATTTCCTGCTGCCACTTTGGAACGTCCCGTGCAACAAATTGTTCAAGAAGAAGCAATACTTAATATGATTGACGGTGAACCTTCTACTAGTGTCCGAAGAATAGCCAACAGACTTAATGTAGACCGCATGAGAGTATGGAGAACTTTACACAATTTCTGTTTGTACCCGTACCATATCTTACCTGTACAAGCTTTAAAACCTGCCGATTACGTAGCAAGACTGGAATTTAGTCGCTGGTTAGTGAGGAATCGAAGGCTTTGTCGGAAAATATTGTTTAGTGATGAAGCCTTCTTCACCCGAAACGGCATCAATAACAGCAGAAATCCACATTGTTGGGCACTTAAAAATTCTTGGAAAACTAAAGAATCCCATTTTCAAGATGGATTTTCGGTGAATATTTGGTGTGGAATTATTCATTACTGTTGTATTGGTGCATTTATAATCGAAGAACGTCTCATGGCCGCCCATTATTTACGTTTTTTGGAAAATGACCTTGCGACATTACTGGATGACGTTCCTCTTAATGTAAGCCGATAAATGTGGATACAACACGACGGCGCACCTCCCCATTTTGGTGGACAAGTAACAGACTTTCTTAATCATAATTATACGAACTGCTGGATTGGAAGAGGTGCAGCAGTTGCTTGGCCTGCCAGATCACCAGATTTAAATCCTATGGATTGTTTTTTATGCGGCAGGCTGAAAAGTATTGTTTGTGCAGAAATATGTACCTGAAACTAAAAAACAACTTGTTGCGAAGATTATGGATGCCGCAGAAATTATTTGTGCTGAACTTGAGACTATTAGCAGAGCTACGTCATCAATTCTAAGAAGAACTCAAATATGTATACGGCAATTGGGAGGACATTTCTAACAATCCATTCAATAAAGCAACTTCTTTTTCAATATAATCACGGCAGAAATGATAAAAACTGGAGACAGTATGACAGCACTGCTGGAAATACTAAATAAGGCGTGGTGCGAAGAAAAAATACCAGAGGAATGAGGAGCAGCACTGCCATATATAGAAAGGGAGATAAGAAAAATTGTGACAACTACAGAGGCATAACTTTTCTGAACATAATTTTAAGATATACGAACAACTGATCAATAATATACTAATGCCAATAATTGAACCTCAACTATCGGAAGCACAGAGTGGATTTAGAGCTGGAAGCAGTACCCAAGGTCACATTTTTACATTGGAACAACTAATAGAAAAACAACACCAACGAAACAAAAACCTCTACTTAGCTTTCATTGATTTAGAGAAAGCATTTGATACAGTTGCGAGGACAAAAGTATGGTCAGAATTAAAAGAGAAGGGTGTACACAACAAACTAATAAGAATTATAAAAAAAATATACGACACTAACATAAATTATGTGATCAAAAACAATATGAAGTCAGAAGGATTCAAGAATGACATGGGACTAAGACAAGGAGGTGGACTAAGTCCAACGTTATTCAATATACATATGGTTACCATCATAAAAACATGCGAACAAAAAGTCAATAAAGTGTTTGTAGACATAAGAATTTACAGAGGATTGAAATAGCTAATGGAATCTTTGTAGACGATGCAGTAATAATAGCAGATAGTGAAAAACAACTACAAGAAAATTTGAATATTGGAAAAAAAAACTTGGAAGAAGAGGGCATGACAATAAACACAGAAAAATCTTGGTGATCGGGAACCACTATATTGAAACTAAAATTGAATAATAATGAACTAAATAATACTAAAATAGAGCAAGTTAAGGGATTTAAATATTTAGGAGTAACATTGGAAGAAACAGGAAAACAAGAAGCTGAAATAAGAGAATTAACAAAACAATCAAGTTATACTTCCCAATGAACCAAAAATTTATTAATAAAAAATTTCTAAGCAAACAAAAATAAAGATTTTTAACACAATATACCGTTCAGTTTTAACTTATGGATGTGAGTCTTGGACCCTTACAAACAAACAAAAAAGTAAAATACAAGCTGCCGAAATAAAATATCTGAGATGAGTAGTAGGTGTAACCCGGAAAGATAGAATTACAAACATACAAATACGGGCAGAATTAGGGATACAATCAGTTTTAGAATTTATTCAAGAAAGACAACTGAGTTGGTGGGGACATATACAAGGAATGAGACAGTAACAGACAAGTGAAGAGAGTTACGAAGCAAGAATACAAGTCAAAAGAAACAGAGGAAGGCCGAAGCAGACCTGGAATGACGCAATTGGAACAATACGAGCTAGGGGAAAAACATGGCAAGAAGCAACAAAACTTAATCAATTATGAACAAAAGCGTAAATATTAAATTTTTGCAAGAATCGTAATATCTATCTATTTAAACAGTTGAAGATAGATTTAGAAAACCCCCGTTGTAATCGAATGTAATCGAATTTGATGCTGAATTCAAAAAACGCCGTACTAGATAGGATGTTCCATTTAAAATAACAAAGTTCATGCCGACTTCCGGTTAACTGAGAGTGTAAAAAACTTGAAAATAGTTGGGAAAGAAAGTAATATCCAACGACTACAAACCGATAATGTTTAAAGCTGGTCGTTAAGCTGGAAAATATCTAATTAACTAGTTCCACGAAGATCCGATCATTTTAGTAACTTTTCTAAAAGTAAATTCTGAATTTAATGCCGCTTATCTTCCGATAATAAGCTCATTTCTCAAGCAGAGAGAGCAAATATATATCAACTTATTGTTAGTGAACATCTAAAGTAAAGACTTGCCGATAAGCGCAAAAAACAATATCAATTCAATCACTACTTTAATTATTTGTTGGAATATATTTGTAATTACTGTCAATCAACTTTCTTTGGAATTAAGGCTTTTTAGTGTACAAGGTGTTTTGTATTATTTTGAATGAATAGGTGTATACGCTCGGGCAATTCAACACTATATTCTTTTCATTAATAATTCAAAAGCGTTTTTATGTTCGTACCAAGTTTTTTAGTTTACACATTTAAGTATCAACATCCGCCGTATAGTCTTCTCGTTATTTCAATTTTCTGCAAATCATTAACATATTTAATGTGGTGCCTGATATCATTATCTAACATTTTCTCGGGTAAACGATTGCGCAACATTGAGATAATTATAAATCTTCCTACTGATCAACTGTCGACGATTCCCTATACTAACCAATTACATTCGTTCATATATACATTTTCCCACATCGATATGACCGTAATTAATGTAGAAATTGGCGGCTCTAATAGATTTGCTGCTTAGTTGCGTTCCAGTTGATTATCTACCTGCATTGTAAATACATGCTATACAAGGAGTATAGCCGCGAAGTCTGGAAAATCGATGTCGTTGCACTGGCGATGATCTAAACGGCTAGATTTCAGCGAAACTAGCTGGCCACGAAGAAAAAGCGACGCGCAGCCAGAGATGTAAAAATTTTAATCGTGAAAGTAAAGTAGGTAAATGACTTTTTCGTTCTTATTGGTTAAACTATGTGTGTTAGAGGAATATCCGTGTTATTTATTATATTGTAAATCATCTGAAAGTAGAGATAATACACCATTCTCTTTTACACATAATGCAGGTTTCTATTATGTAGCCATAGAGACTGCGTATTTGATGTTCTTCCTATAGCCTATTACTAGAATGGCAAAAAAAGAATAATAATAAGAGTGAAAGAAATAATTATACATATAACAAAAATATATTAGAAATATAAGAATTACAATATTTATAGTATGTACTTAATGTATGTACTAAATGTATGTAATAATATAATGTAACTTAATGTAATAATAAAATTCTGACTGTAGAAAATTACTTTTATTGACGTTTCGCCAATATTACACACAGAAAAAACGATTTGTTAAGTGAAATAAAAATATTTTCTTGACTATATTTATTTAACACAAGTAAATATTTACTTCATTCAGGAAAATATTATTTGAGTAATTAAACCTCTTCCTGTAAAATATTTTATTTCTGAATGAAATATATTCATATTTTTAATCATATTTGATTTTTATATAACTATTTTATTTTCAACATTATATTTTATTCTTATGGATTAATGTAATTAGTTTAAAACCGATAAATACACACACATTTAAGTACAGAACGAATGTTGCGATTCCCATGATTCGATGTGACGAAACGCGCTTTGTATTTATTTATGCAGACAAGCGGCGAACTTGAGGCATGTTTAGATTGGCCTGGATTTCAGACGTTTGTAGGTCTCCGCGCGGAGCTAGCGGAAGAGGGGGTTGTCGCAGTATACACAAAAACTACATTGAACTGGGGCCAGTCGTATCTTGGCCCGCTGCCCCTGGAGTTGACTCCGAGTCATCAGCATACGTCAGTGCTCGGCCACTATGCGGAAAGCAAAAGGTTTCCCACTATCACGGTAAGGCAAACGTGTGAGTCAGACAACCGTCGAAGAATCGACTATGAAAAGTAGAAACATATTCCTTCGCATACGGACTTTGGTTGTAGACACTTCTCCGCAATAAAAATTAGGTTCAAGAATTTAATATTTATTAATTATAGTAATAAAGCTGGTGTTATTCTAAGATTGACATCGCAAAGTAATAACTATAGTATTCCAAATCAAAAATGAACTACCATGCATATCTTTCTTAGGGTAAAAATTAGAAAATAAATAATAAATATAATAAGGGAGTTATTCCTGAAAAATACATTACATGTTTTAAGTAAAAAAAATAAGCCTTTTGCTTATGTAAACAAACAAATAAAATAAAAATTGTGTTTTCCATTCTTTGTAAGAAATCCGTTCGCTTATGCTTAGAATATCCATTATATTTTACTCCACGATCTTCGCTAAATAACTCAGTGCTCTGGTTGTGTTAGGTTTTCGCGATATTGAAATCACCAAAAACACCTTGAATAAATTTGCGTTAATTCTGAAGGAAATACTGTTAGTATTTAATTTAGGTAGATACATATCCCGATAAGAATTACTGCAGTTTAAAATCGCTTCTAAATTTAAGAACATTAAATTTATGGTCAGTTATTTTAGTTAGGGCCATTATACAATCGCGGTTTAAACCGTAGATCAATAATCTTCGGTTTAAACTTCACTTCAAACTTAGGATCGATATAAATAAAAAAAATAAATAAACTGATCTTCCCATATTTAACCTTTAAATCGCGTTTGTAATATGACCCTTAGTAATAAATCATGTAATAAGCTACTGCAAGCTGAGCTAAACTGATTTAAAACTTCGTAAAATTAATAAATGGAGGGGGAGGGAGTTGAGTCGTGATTAGCTCCACCACTCAATATTGTCACGAGCCGCACTGGTGAGGTGATGCAAAAGGGACAATTTAAACTACATTTGTTGTGTAGCAACACTGACACGCAACCATTTGCAGCAAATTTAAGGTTACCGTCCCTTCTAAGACTCTAAAATATTTTTGTTTTTTGTAATTCTTTCCAAACGATTTTGCGAAATACTAAAAATGGTTTACTAAAGCCTTTCCCATTAAAGATTGTAACATTAGAATCTCGGATACATATTATTGTGTGCAATCTTTTCATTCAATTAATTTTAAAACTGTGATAATACCTTTTATTTGTTTTTACACGGATGTTTTAAAAGTCTGAGGACAGCCAAGGTCTGCCGAAACATGTAGCTGCTTTTAAAGATATTATTAATAAAGTAGAATGAAGTAGAATGGAATGAAGTATTTATTTCTTGTCGGAATTCATAATTATTAGGTATGGTACTTCATGACATTAACTATTTATTTATTTTATTTACACATACAATCGTCTATTTCAAGTAGAAAACATCCACTCAGAGAAATGTTATCTGAAGCATAGTTTTCCTTCAAATATGGTATGGAATTTAGACGAAATGAGTGCAGCACTGTAACTAGTATTAGTTAGTTAGAAGATAGTTTCGCAAGCAGATGTTAAGAAAGTTGGTAAAATCAACTCAACAACGTGCACTCAGAAAAATACATGTGCTGCGTTTAGTAAAACGGTTTTTTATTTTTTAGTTGTTTGAACCAAATATATATTCAGTAATTTCAAAAAATCTGTTGTAAAATCAACATGAAATTTATGTTAAAATTTTAATGTTGCTGCAATATAAAAACAATCTTTGCTATTTCGCGTACGCGTATTATATTAATGAACGTCAACCTTTTTTTCGCACATTTATGTTGAATGCTAAATACATATATCAACAATTCCATAGAGGAAAGGCCTGCAGGAAACAATGCTTCAGATCCTCGCCAGACATTGTGATCCGTTTTTGGGCTATAAATACATCTCGCGTACTAACACATCCACCTCCATCTAAACAATACAACATATGATAATCTTGAATAAACTTGAGCGTAGTAAAATTGCAACAAAAAATCATGAGGTAGGACGAATTGTAATTTTCTAATCTGGTTTGTAGAATTGCGGCTACAATTTGCTAGGGTTTCGTGATAAAAAAAAGTATTCAACAATGGTAACAGACGTATTTACCTAACATTTTTATTATTGTCTTTTTTTGAATCATTAGTAAAATTTATGATGGATGGATTGGATTATCAGAACTAAAAATTTTGTTCACGTAGTAGTTGGTTTTTGTTTTTCTTAATAAGGTCATATGTTTACATTTTGTATCCCTATAAACTGCATTAAGAATTGGATAGTGTTTTCGCAACTGGGACAAGTCACGAAGTTTGTTACTCGATTGAATAATGTCATTGCTTATCCATTTAATTTTATATTTTTTAATTGTACGGAAAACAACCTGCCTCTGTGGAAAATGAACACTAAAGTGGTGTGAAAACGTGTTCTAAAATAGTTCAAATGTGTCGTTAAAATTACCAAAGTTAGAGAAAACAGACCACTGTATATTTTTAGAACGCACGCAATTTTTTCAATAGACAATTTATTGTAGGAAGGCGTTTTAGATGGGTAATAATAATGACTTGTTTTGTATTTTTATAAGGGCAGTTTACTGAGAAAGAGAAAAGTAGGTAGTTGTATTTAAAAAAAAAAAACACGCTGTATAATGTTTTCGAAAAATTCATTCGGTTTCGAATGCTACCCTATACGGTCAACAATTCTACAAATTTTTAATTTTCCAAGTTAAATACCGTTGCAGTTATAGAAGTTCAGATGCACTCGTCTATGTCAAAATTTAAAAAAAAAGCAAATATTTCAAATATGGTGAAAATAACAACATAGTTGTTTTAATAACTTACTTTAGATCTGAACAGGAATAAAAAATGTAATAATATATAGGTATTCCATTTAAAAAACAAAAATGACAGCCACTTCCGTACAACCGGATGCGCCAGATTATTAAAAATATTTTAGTTCAATAGCGCAGGTCGGCTTTAGTATACTGCGAAATTTTCAGAATTTTCCAATGTATACTCTTTCATATATCGATTGATGCAGTTCGTCGTGAGACACCTGTACACCTCGCTTTTTTTAATGCCAAAAAGTTTTAAAAAAATGGAAAATATACAACTGTAAAAAGAGAGAGGAGGAATGGATTTTTTAAATGAGAACATGGAAAAGGGGATAAAGAAAGTAAAAAACTCGAAACAACAGACAAAATTAAAAAAAAAACAAAAATGTAGTTAAAAAAACAAAAATAAAAAGGCGTATAAAAATCGGAAAAACAAATGTGGAAAAAGAAAAAAAAAAGGTTAAAAAAATGAAAAAATAAAAAAAATAAAAACAGAAATGCAGAGTAGGTAAAAGAAATGGAAAAACTGTTAAAAATTAAAAAAAAAACGACAAAGGGGAAAGACAAAAGAAAACCTGAACCTGAAATGTATTGCACATTCTAAAAGGGAATGTTGGAATGTTATTGGGTGAAGGGATTGACTTACAAAATATCACTATTCAAGGGCCACGTTTTCAGAGAACGCTCGACTAAAATGAGGAATATTCAAATATATCAGTCTTCCCACTTTGTTTTTGCATTTGTGGTATCAGTGCAATAAAAACGCTAGAGTTTGGAAGTAGACCTGTGACCTGTCAACCTGATTTCTTGCACCAGGTTCAGAGCGGGAGTCAGAGCTGGTGCACCTGCTACGCATAAGGAGCAGGTCGTACCATTCCTACTACATATGTATACATTCCTTTCGTATTACATAGGTGTTCTGATATTTCGGATAGTGGATACGGTTTCGAGGTTTCGGGTTGCAGATGTGGATGTGGGGTTTCGGATAGTCATTGAGAGCCGGTTATCCGCATAGTAATTTATGTAACATACATTATCCATTATTTACAATAGGTCATAAAAACCATTATCAAATGCAGACCTTAGATCAGGGTGTTATAAAATTAAGAAAATATGAAAATTATTTTTAAAAAGAAGTACCATTATTTATTATTGCACCTAAAACTGGCGTAGTTACTGTGAACGCAAATGGTACTTTACCTGAAACGAAATTGACAAACAATAGATTTTATTAAAATAGGCCGATGACCCTGAAAATTTATATATCGACATAACTCTTCACTCTGAACCACCTTTCTCAGTAACATTTCGGCATGCTGCCAAAGGAAAAGGTACTTCTTCTAAAATGAAAACAGTTTTGACTTACAATCGGTTGCAAAGGCGTACTGGAACTTAAAAAATCGAAAGCAACCGATAAATAAGTCTCAGACCAAGCAGGACTTATTTCCCAAATATTAAATTCTAATTCAAAATTTTTTCTGCCATCATACCTATTGCCCCCCTCCCCTCCTATACCTATTGAACTCCATCCGTGGACACACTATATATACATTTAAAAACATACAATATGCTATTTGACAATCGACTTTAGCACCGACAATATGCAATAAGAGGCAATTGAAGTAAGAGAAATTAAAAAGGTAGTAAGATTTACTAAATATTTAGTTTTTCGTCTTTAGAGATAATTTTGTTAGTAATTAAAATTAGTGTTATTTTGTTGCAGATAGTAGTAATATTCTTGTCAACATTAGCACAAGTTTTAACGAAATTACCTACACAGTGCCAAGGAGGTAATGGCTTGAAATATTTATGGGGAGATGCATTAACAGACTCACAAGACTGCTTGGGACCAAATAATTTACCTTATCCATCGTAAGTATCAAAGTAAT
>RXPK01000179.1:1250143-1324352 GCA_004143645.1 Protaetia brevitarsis | reverse complement strand
CTAATTTCAGCAATTTCATGCCTCTTGTCGCTGGCTCAAATTTTATATCTGCCAATCTGCTTTTAAAACTGATTTTGCAAAATTATGCAATGCTCCTCTTTTTAACGCTGGCTAGTCTGTCTTGAATTTCTTTTATAATATTGAGTTCTTGTATAAGGTAAACATCCAAGGCAATATTTTTGGTTTATATCCTCAGTTTTTTTTTCTATAGTATTTCTGAACACCATTAGGGCATTTTTGGCGGAGTAGTGGGACGAGAAAGCAAAGAAATAATTGGCATTCTTTGTACTGTAGTTTTGGTTCCAGGTAGCAAAGTGACATAAAATGACGTTTAATATACGTCAATATTACGTCTCTTACGTGATATTGACGTCTATTAAACGTTACTATACGTCATTCTGCTATCTGGGGTATTTGCTAACACCAAACGGATTAGCACGTTTAAAAGCAAAGTATCTCTCGTCGTTAGCAGCCAACAACTTTATACGTAGGTACTATCCACAGGGTCACCGAGATCTAAATTAAAAATAATTCTTGCAGCTCTCTTCTGCAATACAAACACACTATTATATATTGTTATGTGTCAATTTGTTGTTTATTTATGTTACTTGACACTATGTGAGTTCTTAATTTTAAAATGGTGTAGACGATTTCGGAATTGTTTTAATATTTAACGAAAATACAATTATTGATTACATAACAAGACCAACCTCATTTTATATTTTAACGTAAATATTCATTATATTATTTTTCTTCTTCTATTTCTGATACTATTCTTTCTTCAATTCCTGCCCAATTATAAACAATTATTCAATCTTGATTAATTTTGTCTTCCAACGTCGAATTCACATTTATGACCACATGAACATACAACTGCGCATCCAAATCACATCTAATTTTCTATTTCCAATTTCCAAAATGTTTCTTGGTTTACAATTACTCCCTTAAAATGATTTGTATGTATTCTTCTTGAAGAAACCTCTTAGTAATTTTGAATACTTTGACTTCTATCATAAAATTCTTTTTTTTTCAATTGTTCTGAACAAACCTTTCCCAACAATCAATAATTTTCAAAACAGCCTTCTAAATGATTACGTTCCGAAATTTGTCAATTTGACAATTTTGCCAGATGAGTAGATCAAGTTATGTAACCTATATTATTAAAGACTATTAAAAAAATACAAATTTCAAACACGAATAAATTTTTTATTAACTTGGAAAATTAAAGCCAAATATTTTATTTCTATTATTTATAGTTATTATACATTAACTCAACTATATTAAGCCGTATTTAATTTTAGAACTAAAAATAACAACTGATGATAGAACAAAGTAAAACAAGGACTTGGTAAGTTATAATATGAATAGCACGCAAATATAGATGAACTGACCCTTTGGAAATTTGAAACTTTACAAAATTATCTAAATTTATGCCTGGAACTTTAAACTTAAAATTGTTCTGAAAAAGAATATATTTTGTTTTTTGACAATTTAGTATTAGGCGGTTAGTGCTTAACCACCTTAATATGTTCGCAAAAATTTTAGTTCTAACCATAAGCTCTGAAAGTAGAAAATATAAATATACAATATCATCAGGGTATAAACTAATAGGTAGCAAATGGACAATGTAGTTAATCAAGTCGTTAATAAATTTCAGAAATAAGGTAGGCCTTAGCGCCAGACCTTGAAAAATGCCAATATTTACAATTTTATAGCCTGAATAAGCATTGTAACAAAGAATTTACTTTCGATGTTCGGTATTAGAAAAAAAAACTGGAAAAATGTATTCTGTTCAATCCTTTAATTAATTAATATTAATACAACCAGTTTCGGCTCTAAGCTATCCTCAGGTATACTGTTTGATTAAAATAAAATAAATTATAATATGATCTAATTTTAAATTATAAAATGTATATACTTGCTTACGTCATTAGAATTCAAAGCTAAGTCACTTATTATTAAAGTAAGTAAATTAAGTATATACATTTTATAATTTAAAAGTAGATCATATTATAATTTGTTATTTTATTTTAATCAAACAATATACTTAGAGCCGTAATCGGTTATATTAATATTAATGAATTAAATGATTGGATAGAACACATTTTCCCTGGTTTTTTTTTTCTAATACTGAATTTCACAATTCCACCAATCCAGAACTTACAACAAAGAATTAATTGTTTCCAACTTTGAAAATGTGAGTTGAACTAATCATTTGCGATTCCTCGAGTACTCGCAAATGATTATAATGTGTTTTTAAGGATTAAAAATCGTTTGAGTTTATACTTAAAAGAAAAATACTAGAAACAAAACGAACTTCTCACTTATTTTTTTAAGGGATTGTAATGCTAAAGCTTTCGCTTGTCAGGCCACTGCAGAGCCAAATCTCCGTCCTAATCAACATTACAACCCCGGAGTGAGTAGAATATTTAATTTGGAAGGTGTGGATTTGTTTTATATCAGAGTAATATACCGGGTGAGTCAATAGTCCGATATTGGTCGATATTGACTTTAACATCTCTCATAAAAGATTTTTTAATGTGGCTTCATACCTGACAGAAAGAAGTGCACGTTCTAAAAATATTTTCACGTTCACGGGGTGTATCAGTTTTCCAGGACAGGATTTTTTTCAGATGAAACCATAATTAATTTTTTTAGGCATGTTTATTTGTTGTAATGAATGCTACAAATACATATGTTCGTTTCAAATTTTGAATGCAATGTTACCAAGTTATTTAACTTTGAACTTTGCGAAAATATAAATTTCATCCATTTCATATTCAATTGGTTCAAGAACTGGATGTCGGTGATTTTCAAAAACGTTTAGAATTGGCGGAATGGGCTAATTTTGCCAAGAAAATATTTTTTTTAATTATCTGTTTTTTACTGATGAGGCAACCTTTCACAAAAATGTAAACCGCCATAATTTTCATCATTATGATACAGCAAATCTCCATTTCGTAAGACCAGTAGATCACCACCATCGATGGTCTATAAATGTTTGGGCAGGAATACTGGGATTTCACTTAATTGGGCCATATTTTTTTTAAGGGAATGTTCACGGGGAAGCCTATTTGAATCTTTTGGAAAATCAATTGCCGATTTTATTAGAAGATGTTCTACTCAATGAAAGGCAGAGAATGTGGTTTAAACACGATGGTGCCCCAACCATCAGAGTAGTTAGGAGATATTTAGAAAGAAATTTTATGGATAGGTGGATAAGCAGAGAAGGTCCAGTAAGGTGGCCACCACGGTCTCCAGAATTAACAAAATTAGATTTCTTTCTATGGGGATATGTGAAAAATTTAGTTTACCAAGAACCATCAACAACAAAAGCAAACATGATGGATCGGATTAGTGACGCATTTCGCACAATAAATGGCAACATGTTAATGAATCATTTTTAACGCGATTGCAAGTTTGTGTTGAACAAGAAGGTGGCTATATCGAACATTTAATGTAATTTTGTTTCTGTTATATGTATTTAATTTTATTAAATTACCATATTGCTTTTGACAGATAAAAGTCTAGAAAAGTTGTTTCCTATTTTGGGACACATTTTTGTTTACACTAATATTACTGTAGTTATTATAAGCGTTCCACATCCTACTTTTTATCAATAAATATCTCATTTGTGTGATGATTTATAAAAATGTTGAATTATCTCAGAAAGTATAAGTTTTAGGTATACCCTTCTCCTAACAAAAATAAAAGATCATAAAATATTGCAGCTGATGAAACAAAAAATATAGGGTGTTCAATTTGAAATAACAAAGTAAAAGCCGTTTATATTTTATAGAAATTGATTGCTTCTGGAGACCACCGTGCATAATTTTATCAAATAACATTCAATTCATAAAAAAAGACCTAAGCTTTCTTAAGCTACACAGCAAATTTTAGAGTTCAATTGTTAATGATAATGCCGTAAAAAAATGTTAAATGAACACGTGCATTTTGAAAATTTTATGTAAAAAGTTAAATAACTTGGCAACCTTGCATTCGAAATATGAAACGAACATATGTATCTGTAACATTCACTACAACAAATTAGCATGCCTAAAAATGAGTATGGTTTCATTTGAAAAAATTAAGTTGAGTACGAGTTCGACGTAACGACTGGAACTCATTCGTTCCTGGAAAATTGATACACCCCGTGAACGTGAAAATATTTTTAGAACGTGAGATGTTAAAGTCAAATATCGACCCATATCGGACTACTGACTCAACCTGTATAGTATTTCATGAATTAAATATTTCATATGCTCATTACGCACGATGTTATCAAATGGGAAATATATTGCATTTTTAATATTTAATTAAATGAATTAGCAAAACACAATTCCACTTCTTTCAAATGAAATATCTTCTCACTCAAAGATTGAAAAGTTAGTTTTACTTGTTGTATTTCTCCTTTCGATATAATCTCAAACGATTTTTACTTCTTGGAAAAGCATTGTAATTATTACTCTGCATTTTGCAATTATCTGCATAGGACCTCTGCACTGTTGAAAATATTACGGTGTTGGCGTTAATTTTGCGCTAGTCAAATATTTTAGTGTTGATTTTTTTTACAACTTTGCCAGACGAATTGACTACATGTGTTTAGTAGAAACAAACATTACTAGAATTCTTTGTTCAGATATGAGGATTTACTATTTCTTAGACATTCAGAGCATCAACCAATCAGAATTTTTCCCTCGGATAGAAATATAGAAACCCCAGCCTAATTAATACAGTATTGCATTATACGCACCACCTGCATTGCCGTGTATCTGTTTTCGAGTTTGTTTCTGCGTATTAACATATCCAAACAAACCACCAATTGTGACTGACTGCAAAGTGTAACCTTGTGGTTATTAACGTTAATTCCAGTGGGCATAAAAAATTTCAACATCTTAAAGATGTATTGGGAACAACTATTACGTAATTAGTTCAGATTTGAATCAAGTAGCATAAACATTCACTTAATTTTATAATGGTTCTCAAAAAATCATTTAAAATTAGTACGTTTAATTGAAACCAAAACTTTTGAATGAGGATTCTTGTATATTTATAATTGAGAAAACGTCTTAAATAGAGAATATTATAGCACTAAGAAATAGGAGTTGCATATTAAAAAGACGTTGTGTTTAGAAAACGGTGTTAAACCATCCAATAGATCGCATTCATTTAGTTAAACAGCTAGTAAATTTGTCTAGTCTAGATCAAATAAAATGTGACTAGAAGTATATCATAATTCCACGTGTTAGTTGGACAAAATAACCCCTTAGCAATAGACAATACTTGACTATCTTTGTTCGTCAAATTTAAACTTCTATAGTTCTCGACAAATAACACGAAAACAGTGTGGATCTCTCCTGACTATTAAATTAGTCAAAAAAGTGTTAAAATTTTCAACAGTGTGCCATACTTAAACTTTAACTTAACGGGAATAAGTTTATAGGCAGAAAAGGGATGATTATCTCATATCAAGTTATATTAATGTTTATTAATCGGCGGAGTGATAGAGACTGTTGAGTGACTGATGATATTCGACACCGTCCGGACATTAAAAGTGACATTGATGATAATGATATGACTTTAAAATTCTTGGCTTTAGCGGATTATGTTGAAGCAATGAAACACTACATGTATTTCGTGTTTTTTTAATTTTTTTATACGTTTCGCCAATGTGCTGATTGGCTTTTTCAAATCAATAATAAACATTCTGAATATATAACAATTTATCATTAAAAACTTAGTGATTACATTTTTTAGATGGGAAATTCACTTTATTTAAGAAAATAGAATTTGTTTGGTTTTATGGAAATTAATCTTTCTTTAAATTTATTATTATTATATTTTCGACGGTATTCAGTATTCTGTATTAAAATATAAATATATTCAATTATTAAATGTCCTTTAAAAAGAACCTATAATCATTTTAGTGAGGATCTTGAAATTAACAACAATAAAAATTCTGCTTATTTTACAACATAAATACAGCATCTCATTTGTAAGTTCTGACATTGTCAATGATAAATACATTAAAACACTAATATTAAGAAACTAGTACTGAACCGATTGAAAATACACTTTGCATTCACATCTGCAAACTACTCGTTCACACACTGAAATATTCTAATATTAGATATATTTTTCATTATTTCAATTCTAGGTAGAGCAACGAACTTCACACCTGCCAACGCGTGCACGTCGACCCCCTCACGGCTATGCAAGACACGTTACAATACAACAGCTCCGATGTACGGCGTTTCACTTACATCTGGGCAACCCGTAACCATCGTACAAAAGTTTCCAGATTTATTGCAACAAGTCGTTTTCGAGGTTTGTTTCAGTTCTTATGCGATAAGCATTTTAACATAATTTAGAATGCTAACAATAAAAGAGATGGAAGTGAAAAAAAAGAAACGGTTCAGTTAAACTGTTTAATAACCATTTGTTGTTAACTGAATGCATATTTGTTTTAAATACGAGCAATGCGTTTTAATATTCCAAAGTTAAAAAGGTAAAAATAAATAAATAGTGTTACTTCAATCTAAGACAGTCTTAATTTAACATTTGCATTAATTTCAACATTTAATGATTACATCAATGCTAATATTTCATACTCCAAAAGGCATTGAAATAATCTTTCCATTTCTCTTATTGATATAATAAGACCGGTTTACACGGTACATTTTTCCATACAGAACATCATATTCTGTTGAATTGTAGCATACAGAAAATATACGTATGCATTTTTCTCATGTACCTGTTCTATTTACATGCGTTTTTCTTTACTTCGATTTTGAGCGAGAAAAGGTGGTTTATGTTCTAGGTTTGGTACATAAATATGCACCAAACCAAAAATGGAAACATCTAGAATAATACAAAAAAGAAAGTTTACCAATGATCCGATTGTTTAATAAATAAACAGAGTAAGTTACAGTTTCTATCATCTAAATTCTAACAAATATCTGATATTAAAAGTTTTGGAGTTTCCCATTTTGATCGCTGATTAAAATCCTCAAAATCTGCAAGTTATTTAAAAAATTCCATACGCTACCTTAAATGAACAACCATTTGCTCGCTTTCTCACAACTAGGTTAGGTAAACTACAGACTTGTGTATCAACAAGCAATATTATAGGATTCCTCTTAACTATTTCGAATCAAACCCCTTAAGTGTAGATTTGTTTCTGTTGGTCCTTGAACAGTAATAGAACAGTTTTTTTTTTTAATAATAATAATAATCTTTATTGTGTTTTACATTAAATGTTTACACTCGTCACATTAGTCAGGTATACAATATAAAGATATATCAGGTACAATGAGAATATAATATACAACACAACACATACCATCACAAGCACTCCTGAACGGAGTAATAGCACTTATCTACATTGTAACTTTAAAAACCTTAAGGGACATATTTTTAACATTGGTAGACAGCTTATTAAAGATCAAATCGTAGTAGTTTGTTCCTGTTCTAGTCTTGGTCAATCTTGTGTAATTTATTTTTATATCTGCATAGAAGCACGAGTATCATAGGAATGAATCTCATTATATGCGGTATATTTGGCAATATTTTGTTTTGATGATATGCGCACTCTCTAAACTCTGTTTTGTTTTTAGATTAGTTCAGAATTTTCAATCCTGTGTTTCTGGATTTGTAAAAAAACTGTTCTACACTGTAAGAAAAGTTGCAGTAAAAGTACATGTAAAATCGTTGGTAACAAAGTTGTCTACAATTTTACGGGTAAATTTGCTTCATAAGGTAAAATTTCTACCATCTAGTAAATTTCACATGCTGATGTGTTTTTCAAAGATTGTACTGTAAAATTCGTATGTAATATTTATATGAACTCCATATTTACCGAACACTGAAGTAATTTTCATATGTGTTTTTATAAAGGAGAGCAAGCAATTTACCTAATTCTTTTATAGCACCTAATAGGTCATACTGAATCGCTCAACCAGGGATCAAGAATGAACACGCTTACGCGAGACCTACGATTGTTTGTGACGTACATGATATCATTGAGCCAATAATAAGTTCGACAAACGAATAGAATTACCTACGCGCACAGATAAATAATCCAATAACCAATCACATTGCGGCGTATGAATTTCGTATTTTCCATGATATCTATAGTTTTACCCGAAAATTCAAGTAAAAACAAATAAATATAAAAGATTCTCATATTTTTACAGCAAAATTAATAGTTCACAATAAAATTACCTTTAAAGTGCACTAAATACCCCAAAAAAATGTCAATTTTACACTTTTAAGTAAATTTCGAGAGTAAATACAAAATTGTACATGTTTTTCCTGTATTTCCTTTGAATTTTTTGTTACATCTTAAACTTACATGAAAAGCTATAAATTTTACCGAATTTCTTTTTCCATGTTAAATATCCTAGAAAAAACATGTAAAACAAAATTTACATGATTTATTGTGTTAAATTCACAACGTTATTACATGTAATATTTCTGATTTACCATGGCAAAATTACTGTATTTTTTTACAGTGTAGAATCGTATTTTCAGCACTAGCAAATTTAAGCAAATCGAGTTTAAACTGGTTAGGTATGAGGAGGTATTCTTGAACTGTCTGTTGATCACAGTCTATACAGTTTTCCTAACCTTTTTTTTTTCTTGTGGGAGCCGTCAGACATGATGCCTCCGGAATGATTGACTTTTTGTATTTAGTCTCCCATTTCTTTTACCCATTGAATTATACCAGCCATTCCAGGATCCTAGTGTCCTGCACTAATCTGTACAGATCTCTATGTAGTTGATGGAAGTAATCCTCTGGGCAGGGTCGATTTTTGGCTTGCTAAAAATGGCCACAACACATAAGACGATTCATCTATATACAGTCGATTCCGCTTAATCGGGACACAAATGGGGAAAGTATTTCGTACCAATAATCCGGAGGTCCCAATAAATCGGAGATCATGAATAAACCGAAAGAAAAACAGTAAATACAATATACATGAAACGAAATCCGAATTACGGGGTTATGTATGTATGTATATCGGTAGGTATAATATACATATTGTACAAAGCATGTACATTAGGTACGTATGTAAAAAATAGCGCAAACAACATAACAAAATTTAAGTCATCTTATTTAACAAGTAAGAGTCAAGAGCACTTTGCTTTCTTTTCTTAATTGACCCAGCATTAACAAAATTGGAGCACGTGATAAGGACATCCAAAGGACTTCCCTCATTGCCCTTTGCAAAAAAAATTGTCATAACTTCTCCATGCAATTTCGTGCTTCTGGCAAAGAAACGGGTGTAGACTCGGTTTCTCCTTCGCTGTCAGAATCAAAATTTTCGGCTTCTCATAGGCGTTCTTTCATTTCATCAATGATATCTTCATCAAGATTTTCCTTTTCGTCGCAGCAACTTAAATCTTTGTCTAAATCGATGAATTCCTCTTGATTTTGTATTCCCGTCTCCTTCATCACAATGTCATCGTTGATATCTTCATCCATTTTCACGGGGCTTGCACTCAAGCTTTGCGAGTTCACTTGCAATAAAAAAATTTGTAATTGTTCTGATATCATATCTCTAGCTATCTGCAACGAAGTTTATGGCTTGCAGAATGTTGACTTTACTACTTATACCTTTAGCTGTTGAGTTTGATCCCAATCAATTTTCTTCAATTTTTTCTAAAATGAAATTTACTAGTTTAAGTTTTTAATAATGCCCATATCTAAGGGTTGAGTCAATGTTGTTGTGTTTGGTGGCAGATATTCAAGAGTTATGTTCGTTAAAGTGTCGGTGTATGGATGAGCAGCACAATTGTCTAGAATCAGAACTATGGATCTGGATTGGCGTTGCAATTGTTTATCCCAACTTTTCAGCCAATCTAAAAAAATTAACGACGTCATCCATGCATTAGAATTAGCATGGTATTCGAGGGGCAATCTCTCGATATCCAATTCTATAAAACAGTGAGGGCTGTTGCTTTTTCTAATAACAAGCAGTTTTTTTCTTGTCATTTCCGGTCATGTTCTTACAGCATAAGTTATTCTTTCCATTGCTATCTTCGAACCTGCCAAATTGCCTTTTTTAAAACAAAGAGAACCATCTGGAATTGCTCTATAATACAGCCCTGTCTCATCGGCGTTATAAATGTTTTCTGGTGAAAATTCGTTTCATAATTTTGGGAAGCCTTTCGAGTTTCCACTTATCAGCAGACAAAACATCAGCACTCGCTTTTCCCCATGAACTTTTTTAAACTTGATGTCGTGTCTCTTTTTTCCAGCAAGAAAGCTAGCCCTCGGTCGCCTTAAAATTTTCATGCTTCTGGCCTAGCTTCTTTGCAAACTCTTCCGCCTTGCATTTTAACATACGCCCTGACACACCTGTTTTAGTAACAATGCCAAACCATTTGGTAAGCGCTTCGTCAACTTCAGCATCTCTTCCTTCTTGTTTACGTTTTTGTTGCACTACACGCCCACTCGCACTTGCGATGCTAATTTGTTCACGGAGTTCCCTTTCATTTGCATCAATTCGCTGTTTTCCGTACCCTTAAAATTTCAAACAAACTCCGATTCGATGCGTTTGGATGCTCTTTTATTTTATTCAATAGTTCCACTTTTTGAACAACACTTAAGTTTCTACGGGGCATTTTGAACAAACGAGCCCACACACATTTTGTATTACGTACTTGGAAGAGTGCACATTAAGAAATGAGTCGACTTTCGTCCCCTTACATTTTGCTTCACGGGGAATTAGAGAATTCACCAGATTATTCGATGTTTTGTCCCGATAAAATGGTTTTTTATCCCGATAAAACGGTGAAGTTGTACTTATCTTTGATTCCGTTTTGTTAGAAATGTCCCAATAAAGCGGTTGTCCCGATTATCCGAGAATCCAATTAAACGGAGTCGACTGTAGTTGTTGGAGCCACTGGAGAGATCCTACACAGACTATATGAAGGAAGATGAATATATTGTGTCTAAAACGAGAATTATATGTACAAATTTAAAAAACTGTATTGCCGGGCACGTGTAGGATTGTGCGCAAAGTGCTGGAAGAAGCCGAAGGTATAATGAAACCAGACTAGTGCTGTAAGCTTGTCTGTAGAACTGCCTACGACGTTTTTATACACAATCAAAGCTGAGTAAAGAAAGCATAATAATAAAAAGATGAAAGCGAAACACCAAAAGGAAAGGAATCCCTAAGTATGTTGTTTGTTGAACGTTTTTCCTTATAGCTAATAACAAGTTATTGCATTTGATGATTTCTTGATTTGTCAAAAACTAATAGAGTAACTAACTATCATCAAATGGCGGTGTCTCTTTTTAATTATGTCAACAACTCGGGTCTTTTCTAGTTGTAAGTTTAATATTTATTATTAATAAACATAATTATGTGAACTAAAGTGTGTTATAGTAGCGTAAAGATAGCAGTTTTAGCAGTTATAGTGTCAACGATTGGTGCAATTACCTTACTTGATAGAAATTTGAGGAAAATTGATAATGAGCAATAGTAACCAAATTGATTTTGATTATTTATCCGTCCGTGCTTTCGCAAATGTTTTATTACTTCTTCAGAGACTGAATGTAGAATTTATATAAGGCAAGGTTAAAAAATACAGCAAATGTCTGAATGTCGTTTAAAGTATTTTTTAGTCTTGTCTTGTGTAAATTTTACATTCAGTCTCTGAAGAAGCTATAAAATATTTGCAGGTCCAATTTTTCTGGTTATCTACGCATTATCAATTTTCAATTATTTTCAGAAGTATATCTAGCATGCAGCAGTGTGATAAGAAACGGAGGCATTATTGCTGCACTCGGTATATACTTAAAAATATAAACTAAGTAGTTATACCTTAAGGACTAGAAAATATAGAAAAAAATTGACTAAATGGTAGAGACATTTGATATTAATTGTGGTTAACATTCCAATAATTCCACGTCTTATTTTGATAGGTATGCGAGAGTTCTGAATGCGATGTCGTCCGCGGAGAGTGTACACAAACCTACGTTCCGTATTTATTCCTGGTTATACCTTTGGGACCTGTGACGCTTACTGGACAAGATTACGTTCTCGTGGAAAGTGGCTGCGTATGTCGCCCAAAATATGCTGCTCAGCCCAATCAAGAAGCCAACGCCATGTCATCGATACCACGCTTATGATTTCTCTCCCCTTTACATACATCAGTACAACGAATGTTTACAAGTGGTTCAAATGTGGGATTTATTTGTGGACGAACTTATTTCATTGACCCAAAGTGCTCATATTATAATTTCTAGTAATATATATAAATATATATAAGTATATAAATTATGATATATAAATTAGCCCTTATTGTAAGATATTTATTGGTACAAGCCATTCGGACATGTTAAGTTATATATAAATGTAATAAATTATCAATGATTTTTATTTTAGTAAATAATTTAGTTATATATTTTCTCCACCTCAAAGGAACTATGCAGAAACCCGAACTACTCAAATTAGAAATAACCAATAGTTCATAAAAACAAGCAAACAATTAATCAATGGTAGATACTGATAATCTGGAGTGCTATGCGAGCGAGAACGATGCGAGCGGAAGCGAGTGAGACAGAAGATATCGGGTCTCTTCTATTACAAGGAGCCGATATTTTCTCTCTTCCTTGCTCAGGCTTGAATCGTTCGGTTATTTTCTTCAAGTCTACCGCCTAATTATTAATGGTAAATCTTACTCCCGAGGAATTATAGCACATTGTTGTCAAGTCATAAATTAAGAAGGAATGCAAAGAGACCAATAAAAACGGCGGTAGAAAGAGATGTATATATAACAGGAAAAAAAAAGAAGAAAACAAGGTCCCTAGGGGAGTTACTCTCGAATCTCAGGGAATGGAAATTCCTAGAGAATTGTCAAAAAATTCCTACGATTCCAATAGTTGATATTCTCGAGTTGAATTTCTCACGTTTTCGTAGAAGAGTGCTGCCGATAGATTCCCCGGTATTTTCTCCTACAAATAAGAGGAGAATTTGCTGGAGAAATTGAATCGGCTTCGCTCGGGTCTCACTTCGGTAGTTTACGTGTTCGTTGTTGTTACGTTCGTGAATTATATATCTAACCTAGGCTGCGTTCCGAGTCGCGCATTTTATGCGATGCGTGCATTAAAAGACATAGAACACTGTGAGCGTTCCGATTTACTTGTCGTGCATATGCTACACATAGACTGCATTACCTTTTTTTCTATGCGTTGTATGTTCCATTCTAGCCTCTGTCAGGGTCTAAATTGATATCGCGGCAAAACTTTTTATGCACGCATACATGTTAAATCGGAACGATGTATCGTTACATCACACATATAATATGCATTATGGGCGTCTCGGAACGCAGCCTAATAAAAGTAGAAGTAGTAGAAATCATAACTTTATAAACTATAGTATTTGGTTGTAGAATAACCAACACCTTAGAGATTACAACTAAAGCCGGCTGAATTAATATAATATTTTAGATATTCTTCTATAATTTTATATGTATTGTGATGGATGCTGAGGAAATATCTAAAACTAAACATCAAGCTGAAGGACTTTATTCTCAAGCACCACGGCATCAGTTTCTGCTCAGAGTAAATGCATTTGAGCAGTTAAGCAATAATTTGTTTGAATGATAATAAAACTTCAGTCAGAAATATAATTTAATGACTGTAAGCTTACACTGTGAAATTCGAACTATTCATTTCAAAATGTTTGGTTATGTACTTTATTAGTCGTTGCTTTTGTATATGTAGCTGTAACATGAACATGTCTAGACTTTTTCTCTACCATTATTTTTATTTTTAAGAATGCGTTGAAATAATTTCGATTAACTAAGGAAAACGATCACCTGATGATCACTATATTTTAAATTAAAATAAAAACAGCTGTTATACACGCATCTCTTCCTATAGCCGTTTTTATTGGTTCCTTCCCATCATCCCGTTCCGAAACTTATTCCCTGTGAGTTCGAGAATACCATATTTTTAGTAACGGGGCATTAGTAGTGAATATTATTCCCCGGGGGTTCGGGGATGATGTCAAGGACAAATATATAAGTTAGATTTGTCACAGAATAAGTCAGAGAGGCAACTGTTTCTTGTCAAGATTACTTTCTAATTTTCTTCGCTTGATGACTCCATTATCATATTAACGGCGGTTAAAACACCAGCAGTTATAAAACCTTCTATTCCTTCCTTCGATGTTTTATTTTGATTTTTTTTTGTCGGACTGACACACATCAAATTCAATGAACTCAAACAATCGTTCCGAAATTATTTGACGTCATCGGTGCAATGCATTGCTTAAACTAGCTGCAAGGCTGTAATAGCTAGTAATAACCAAGGTTCGTATATACGAACCTTTAGTAATAACAGCTGTTTCAGCAGATTTTGGAACACACCCAAAGTCGTGCTCATAAAATAGTGCACGCGGATGCGTCAAAAATGACGAATGTCACTTGTCTTTTCTCTTCGCTAATTGACCTTACAATCAAAATGGGAAATTGTAATATTTGGCTTTCAATTTAAAGTTTTAAACACACAAAAAAAGCGCGCGCACATAAAAATATGCAAGCTACATACCTACTTATGTATAAATTTAGATGCAATTTCGATAATGGTAAAATATAAACAAAACGTAAATAGATTTATCCTTACAAAATGGCTATTAATCAATGTTGTCTGTTATCATTATTTTCTGATTTTCTTGTTAATGACCTTTTCTGCCTTTTCTTTTTTTAATCGGCCTTTATCCTATAGTATTTCTTGAGTTATTCGTTTGTTTTTTTTGTTTTTCATTTATCAGTTATCTTAAAATGTACCATAGAAACTAGTTATCTTTGAATTCCCATCACAAAATTGTGAACGCACTTCAAGTTAAATCGTATCGCGGAGTATATACTTTTCACGTTTTCAATGTTTATTAATTTATTAGTAGAATAAAATAAAAAAAAAATATGTAAGGTCAAAAGTAAAACTGAATATTGATTTGATCTATTGTTACTTATATTTATAAGTTCTTTGTCTTCAGTTTTATTAATTAAATCTTATAAGTTATAATGCTAAACTATATTCAAATTTCAAATTTCCGGTCATTACGTGCATGAAGTTGGCGACAGTACAGTTCTGTACGGGAGACCGGCGGAAGTTAGCCAGGTAAGAGGACGTTCTCGAATAAATATTGAAATAAAAGGCTACCAGTCTACAGGTATAACGTTTAACTAAAAATAAAAAAAATGTACAGTTCTAGCTTGTTTACTTTATCTGTTTGTTCTACGTTTTCTGTTTTATTTATAGATCTGCATATATAGTTTTAGGTAATTATAAAATACAATCGAAATATGTATAATATTTCGATATAGTTAATTACAGTGTTATATTTTCCTCCATTCAGTTTAAAAGTAGCGCTTCAATTGCCGGTAAAGTAGCGAGTTTTGTGACCGACACTTCGGACGCCACGCCATTTTGTAGAATCCAACATGGATTTTAAGGCCCTAAATGTGTGAAATTGCCAAAATATAATGAAATTGCTGTATATTTACGACTGATAAACGTTTTCTCCTTTGGGGAAATCACGAACAATTATTGTAATAAAATGGTAGTTTAGTGCGTGATCAAACTGTCTGGTGCACGAATTTTACCGGTCTTTTCGACTATAAACTATTAAGTAGTCTCACTTTGATTTCGTTTTGTGTTCTGCATTTATGGTTACCTACTGTACAACGTCGAAATATACATGATGATGTATACGGTAAGCTCCGTTTCTTTAAAGTGCTGTTCAAGAGAAATGGCTTGGTGCTTGTAATGAATTACAATTTACTAACTTTGCAGGGAACAACAACCGAACAGGATAATCGCTTTAGCGATAAAGAGAAGAAATTACTCAAACAAATGAAATTCAGCGATTGTTTGAGCCAGAGGGTTAGTATTGGAAACACCGATGATCTATTGTTGATTTTTTCTTAATTTAATTTATGAACATATGTAATGTTTAGGTGGATATGTCAAAAATTAAGTTAGACGTTATTAAACCATGGATACAGGAAAAGATTACAGAGATTTTGAAAATCGATGATGACGTAGTTGTTGATTTCGTGTACAACCAGCTAGATGAAAAGGTTTACTAAGTAATTATTGTTTTGAAGTTTGTAGAGTAACATAATTCATATTGATTTTAGTATCCGGACCCAAAAAAAATTCAAATAAATTTAACAGGTTTTTTACATGGTAAAAATGCAAGGGAATTTATGGCGGAGCTATGGGCACTATTAATTTCTGCTCAAGAAAACCCGACTGGCATACCAGACTGTTTATTAGAATTAAGAAAAGAAGAAATATCAAAGAAACGAGTAAGGCTTTTTTCTCATTTAACTTCTTTTACTAAAACTTCTTTCCTCATATCAGTATAAATATAAATAACATTTTGGAATATAAAAACTTAACTTTCTTCTTGAAATAATATAATTTAAGATTAATACTTATTATAAAAGCTTATTTAGATGAATATTACTAGTGTATTCCTTGAAGCACAGGAATTTGTTAATTAGAGCAGTGCTAGGGTGATTTTGAAAGAATGATTGTAATTAAATTAACTTTAAAACATTTTGCATTATGTTTGAGTCTATAAGCGTTTCAATTTAGTAAGTGATCTTTGTTATCATTAGTTAAAGGCGTCACATTTTATTTGCTGTAAAGTTCATATGCTTATATGTTCGGTTGATATTAATCAGATAGAACAGATAACCAAACACAAACACTCTAACCTCCTAAGCAACAGAAATGTATCCCAGCATTCTATATTTGGGCCCTCATACCCTGTTTTGGCTAATATAAGGCAACCTTGTGTCAAATAGACATGTTTTTTTAACATGCAACGTTGTTGCTGTCAAATACTTTTGCTAGTATTTTAGTAGAAGAGCAGGTATAATTTGATGTTTGGTTACATGGCAAAGATTGCTCGCTAACTTGAAAGGCCTATATCAGTTAAGTGTTACAATTTACAGAAATTGTGACAATAGCAACACTAGACAATAAATTTGTAAATCTGCATAATATTCTAATTCTAAAGAACACAGTTTTGGTGTGCTTATTTTTGTTTTAACTATCATTAAAGCAGACCACTAGTTGCTATAGTGTTAAAAGCTTGTAACAGTAATACACTCCATAAAATTAAATGTAGAAATTAATTTAGTTGGCTACATTTATAAGAACATTGTTGTCTCCAAAAATTTTAGAGATTAAAATTGGTTAAATCGAGAAAAATAACAAAACATATCAAAAAAGAATAAATATTCCGAGTAAGTCCGAACATATACGAAAAAAGTGACCAACTGATTTTTCTTCTTTTTTACATAGCGCTTTCAATTAGGTTTAGGAAAAATAAGTTTTTCACTTATTGCAGTTTTTTAAAGTGGCGAAGTTGGGAAAATGCTCCATTAATATTGTAAAAAGTCTAGTATGTAAGCACTATCATGAAAAATATTAAATTTTGGATTTTATTTTCTCTAATTGTTTTTGAGTAATTCTGTTTTTTTTTGTTTTTATTTTAGTTCAATTATATTTTACACCTTACGTTTCGGAAGTATTTTTTAATTATTCTTTTTTCAAACTCCTTAGCCTTTGATCTTGCCCTGAAAATATTGTTTAAACCGGATCATAGTGTACCATTACATTTACAATTTAATACGTGTAGTTATTCAATAATATTTTACAAGTTTTTGACTTATGAATCAATTTAAATAATTTCATCGTAAGATTAAAGGTCAAGCAGATCTGAAAAGAAACAAAACAATATTTGCGAAACGTGAAATGTGAAATACATTTGAATTAATACAGGAAGAAACAAAAAATTTTTTTTTATTTTTATTTAGAAGAAAATATACAAAAAAAGGAAACCAGTTAAAGAAATAAAGTAATTAGAGTCTGGATAAATGCGGCTGTGTGCATCTTTGCATTACATTTCTATATAGGTGTTCCACTGAACTGATTCATTAGAATTTTCGAACTTCCCTCTACAAGTTCGAAAATTTGAAAATACGATTTTGAAATTTGCAAAGTAGTTATGGTCGACCATGGTCTATTTAAGTGAAATACCACGACTCTTGATGACAGTTGGCTTTGTTGTCACAATCTTGCCAAACCGAGAGTATCCATTTTTCCCAAAAAGGTTCTGTAAGTGGCGTCAACGGTGAACACATGAACTCATGAACCGACAGGACATATAAAGCAAACTGTCAAAGCCATTAAGCAAGTCGTGGGAAATACTTTCAACCTCATAGCACTTTTGATATATATGGTGTAGATATCAACTTTTGTATTTTAAATAGAATGATACAATTCTGATCGATCTAGTGTATTTATTGCATCATTTGTAATCAGTTTATATAGGGTCGCTATCTCTAAACTTAACCGTTTTTGAAGTATTTGCAATTTTATTGTATTTTTGACGATAACACTCTTTCGAATAAAATCAGATATTTCATAAGGTGTTAAATATAAAATTATTATACTAATAGGAATGCAAGTGCAAGGACGTAAGAATTCATTACCTAGCGTTCATGACAAAATCACTGTATATGACCAAGCGCTCATCTTTAATATGAGTGACAAAACTTTTTTTTCAAATGGAACATGATATTTTTTATTACAGCACTGAGTGCAGCGTACAATTTGACATGTTGAAGGTATAACGAAGGTCGCTTGCTTTGCTAACCCACAAACTCTATACGCAATAATTTTATATCAGTTGGTGTCAAACGTTGTAGAAAACGCAAAATTATTCTGATCCGTGCAATTTTATTGATTTCTCATTTTAATTACGTTTTAAAGTTACACCATTTCAATAGAGTGCACAGCTAATTCACGAGACTATAATTATACAAAAAAAAAAACATGCTGTAAGGCAGTGCTCGGTACTATAGGGGAAGCGACTCGCACTTCGATGTAGGCTTTTGAAAGTAGAAACATATGTAGATGGCCGTCGGATGTGAACTTTGATATTAGACACTTCCGCGCAATCAAAATTATGTTTAAGAATATTTATTGATTTGGTATTATTGTAGGATGACATCGCTCGCGAATTATTACCTATTGTATTTCAAAAAGAACTACCGTTAATGTTTCTTACGATAAAAATTGTGAAAATGAAATAATAAATATAAAAAACGAGTTATTCTTGAAAATACATCGCAGTAGTGTTTTAAGTAAAAAACAAGCCTTACGGTTTAACTAAACTAGCAAAGAAAATAAAAATTACGTTTCTGATTCTTGGTAAAAAAAGTACGTCCGCTTGCGGTTGAAATATCCATTATATTTTACTCGATGTGCTCGGTGTCGTATGTTCTCCTCCATACAAAAATCGCTTCAATATTTGTTGCACAGCTTAGGGTTAGGTGGGAGAATGTAAACATCTGACTCGTGCGAGCCAGCTATAAGGCAAATAAGTGTATTTTAATATTTATTAACATTATTTTAATCATTCTTACATAATGAACGGTAAATATTTAAATAATCTCGACGTTGCTTTGATGATCTAAAATCCCATAAAAGATTCACTTTGCTGCAGTTTAATGCATAATAATAATAATAATGCGGCGTTGTGTTTGGTAATGCAGAATCATTTCACGTAGATTGATGTGTAGAAAATATTTAAGTTTTTAACCAGTGCTCAAACACAGTAATATTGATACATGTGTAAAAGCTTTTGGTGTCAATAGAGAAAGTCGATGTGTGATGATGGAAACGCTTGCTTCCCAGCGAAGTGTTCAGTCAATCTGTATACATGCACGTTGGAGAATAAACTGCTGGTTATATGCCTGGAAATTTGTTCTTGCAATATGTTAAAATTGCATGACACAAGTTGCTGGTATTGGTTATTTCATAAGGAAACCTACCGCAACTATGAAGAGAAACAATTTCCTCATTTAAAATTTATTATAGCAGGAAATTGAGGACAACAAGGAACGCGAAAAAGAAAGGATAAAATCTGAGAAGGACAAGAAGTATAGGGATAGGGAAAGAGATCGTTCGAGGTCGCACCGATCCAGATCTAGGTCCCGTAGGTCTCGTTCACGTTCCCGACAAAGACGAAAATCCATTGAGAAGCCCACGAGAGAGCTGGACCGCTTGAAGGATCGAGAACGCACCCGGGATAAGAAGAGTCACAGCCGTTCCAGGTCGAGAGATAAACTGAAATTAGAAAACGACATCAACAACAAAGACAACGGTAACGCTAGTCCCAATGAAAAGAGAGATCGTAACGGAGAAGACAGCGATAAGGACAAGGATGAACCTATTAAGAGGAATTCCTCAGTAAAGTAGGTGCATTTAGGGTTAACATTTAGAAACTAATCCTTTTTGTCGTGTTTGTGTTGTTTTGTGGCAAACTAGCCTTTAGTGCTTAGTACACTGTTTTAAATTACATGAACATTTTGTCCAGGGAACCACTCCAACAGGTATCTAAGCTTCAAGCGAAGCTTATGTCTATCGCGGGAAACGACACGCTGAAGTCGAAATCTCCCTCTCGATCGAAATCAAGATCTCGCTCCAGAAGCAAAAGTTTGTCCAGGTCGAAGACTCGCAGCAAATCAAGATCCCGATCACGTTCGTCGAGTACTTCGCGCAAGTCCGTGTCGAAGGAACGAAAATCTCGTTCCATTTCCAAAGGAAAAGATAAACGTCTATCCAGGTCTAGTTCGGGATCAAAGAGTAACTTCGAGATACACAAGAAGGAAGACAGCGTTCAGAAGAAACGTCACTACCGCTCTAACAAGGAAAGTTCCGATAGCGAAATGGAAAACGACAAAGGAAAAAGAAAGAAGTCGGTGTCCAAATCGCCAAAGAGAGAGCTGCGAAAAAGCCGGGATAGAAGCTCGAGACGTAGAAGGAGTGCTTCTCGGAGACGCAGTAATAGCAGAAAACGAAGTGTGTCTAGAAGGTAAAAAAATAATTTTTATTAATAATAAGGATTTTTCGCGAGCAACTATGGTTACTAGAATATAACTAGTCATAACTACAAATAGCAGGCACTGCATAAGAAACTATGTATAACTGCGCTTCGGAAAAATGCAAATGTTATTGAATTCTGTAGCTATTTGTAACATTGTTACTCGCGAAAACATCCTAAATGTGTAGATATGTTTTAACTGAGGCTGTTGCTCGAAAACTCAAAATTTTGAGCTGCGGCCCCACCCGATTTCGAATACCCAGAACCAAGCTCGATTTCAGATAAAACTCGATATCGGGTAAAACTTTATTTCGAAGAATATCCGACTTCTGGTGCCCTACTTCGAGTCGAAAGATCGGGTGCACGATTCCGTTTTTATGACGTTTTAAGGGGCATAAAAACGGAATCGTGCACCCGATCTTTATCCATATGGGAAAACCGCCATTACGTATGTCCCTTTTTCTCAGAAACGCCGTACCTGATCTCATTGTTTTTTTTTTTTACACACGTTATCTAGTATTGTCCCAACAGTGAAAGATTTCAAATTTCTAAAGACTTTTTTTTGAGTTTTACAAATTCGATATTTTCTTCGCTTGTGCTTTTTCACGTACTTGTCCCGTTTCCTCGCAACCTGTTAAAGTATCGCGATATATATTTTTTTCTAAATGTAGAATTACATAGAGAATATACTGAATGAAGCGTTTTTAAAAATAAACGTATCCTCTAAACAAAAAAATTCGAAAGTGTGCCAAGAAAATATCGATTTTGTAAAAATCACAAAAAAAACGTCTTTAGAGATTTCATGAAATCTTTCACTTAAACTGTTGGGACAATAGTAGATAATGTGTGTAAAAAACTTCAATGAGATCAGACACGGCGTTTCTGAGAAAAAGGGGCATACGTAATGGCGGTTTTTCCATATGGAGTTGGCAAGAGGAAAAAAAATCTTCATTATTGATTTTACGACAAAAAGTCATTCTTTATAAAAAGTTCTGCTTGTTGACTAGATAAATTAACCATCGGAAAATCTAAGATTAAATATACAGAATGTCCACAAATTAAGATAACATGAAAATGCTTCAACAAAAGAGTATCATTTATTGCATTTTAGAGTTTACTGTTAACAGAAAAAGTTCTTTAACAACATAAAATTAGTTAAAATACAAAATTTTAAGTCTAAAGTTTGAGTATTATGATTGTATATTGGTAAGTTTAATTGAGGTAACGTGTTATCTAGAAATTAATGTAGATAATCATAATTAATCTTGGCGATCAAAGGTTGTTGTATTGTCTAATAATAATCCTTACGAAAACGATCACAAAGAATGAATATTAGTAAATCTCATTGGCAGAAATTTTTTAAAGAAAACAAAGTTCAGCTGTTTAAACCACAGTTCCGACATACACTTGAAAATGGAGATGAAGAGAAGCGATTGGATTTTTGTTTATGGCTTGGTGAGGATTACCTCGTAGATATACGTTTTTATAGAATGATATTTTTTACTGATGAAGCAACCTTCTACACCAATGCAATGGTCACGTTTCATCACAAAACAGTCGCTATTGGGCTTTTCATAATCCAACCTACGTCATTCAAAAACGAAGTCAACGTTATAAAAGAGTAAATGTTTAGTGCGGAATTTTTTACGGTGGAATCGTTGGAGATAAATGTACCACAAGCCATACGCAAAGGCTACGATGAATTTATTAAAAGGGCGGAGGTATGTGTGGAAGTGGGAGGTGACCTTGTGAGTAATTTTTGTTGACTTTAATTAATTGAAATTTTGTACTTAAACTACAAAACATGCAATAGATGATACTCTTCTGTTGAAGCATTTTCATGTTATCTTAATTTGTGGACATTCTATACATTTAATCCTAGGTTTTTCGATGGTTAATTTATCTACTCAACAAGCAGAACTTTTTATACGACTTTTTGTCGTAAAATCAATAATAAAGATTTTTTTTTCCTCTTGTCAACTCCATTCGGGGACACACGGTGTATAGTAAGCTCCTTAAATAGCGTAGACCGTATTTAGATGCGTGTGCGCGGGACCTGCATTTTTTTAAGAATGTCATTTTAGTGAATTTTATTCGTTTTTATAGATTATTCGTCTTTTCTCTAAAATTAACCAGTTGCAACTTTTTTTGTGCCTCTTTTGCTAAACTTTTACCATTCTCGCAGCAACTGAGATTAAAATTTTTAATATCACCTTAAAATATTGTTTTATTATGGCTGGTATCATAGCCTGAATTCACTTACTCGTTAAATAGCAAAGCAACGCAAATAAAAAGAATAGCGACCTATTCTGAATATTAGTATAGTAAATATATTTTATCTGTCTTCCACATAGGTTATTAAAAAGATTTCTTAAGAAAAATACTAAAATACGAATTACTGTCAACTACGCAATTCGGATTTATAGCTGGAAAATCAACGTGCAGTGCTATATACAGTGCTTCGAGTGTAGTGTTTGAAGCCTTAGACAAAAAGAACGTTGCAGATGGTATATCTTTTGATTTTGAAGTGGTTTTGACGCGGTGGACCAAAGATTACTTCTGTATAAGCTCTATTCCGTAGGCAAGAGAGGTACAGCTCATTTTTTTTTTTGTTCTACTTGGCAAATAGGTATACCAAGATAATCATCACGGGTGAAGCTGCTAACACGATTACGACGAGTGAATCTTCCTTAATTGAAGTATCTCGCGATGTTCCGCAGGGATCAGTTTTGGGACCGTCATTATTTTTGCTATACACGAACGATCTTCGGGCTCACCTGTCTTGTTCGTTGCTCCAGTATGCTGATGATACTAGTTATATTGTAGTGAGAGCGTCGGTATCAGAAGCATCAGAATTAAGTAATAACGTCGTGGACAACACGATGGAATGGTCCTGTTCAAATGGACTTGGTTTGAACGGTTCCAACACTGGTCTACTACATGTTGTTCCTATAACTCGTAGCGGCTTTTCAAGGATCTTTGTACGCGTTGACGGTAAAAGTATACCTGAAAGCGTATGTGTTAATTTCCTGGGATTGTGTGCAGCTCGGCGTCTTAAGTTTGAACAACATTGCGATACCCTTCACCACAAACTTTGCTCAGCAGTATATGCTGTTAGATCACCGCGAAGTAGTGTCTTTGAAATTATTCTATTATGCATACGTCGATTCGAAATCAAAATGCTGCGTTATGGTATTGTTTTCTGGGATTCCATTGCACCTGCGAGGAGGTTGTTTGTGACGCAAAAGAAGATAATTAGAGTTACGATCGGGACAGATTCGTGTCGTTCTTTGTTTGTGGCGCTCGGTATTTTGCCATTAGCTGGTCTATTTATTTACGAAGTCTTAATATTTAAAAATATATATATACTGGTAGAACTTACATGTAACCGTAAATTATGTTGGAAATATAGGCTTTGTTTTTTTCTTGGCTTCAAGTATTGTCTTCTTCTCAGCAACGTTTTCTTTAGTACTCGAATGAAGAGTATTAATATATTTAAAGCGTAATTTCTTTTTTTCTTCAGACGGAGTCCTTCCCGTACAAAACGAAGTCCTAGCCGCAGAAGAAGAAGTCCATCAAGAACAAGGCGCAGTACTTCTAGACGGTATAGTCCTGCTAGAAGACGACGAAGCTATAGTCGGAGAAGGAGTCTTAGCAGACGAAGAACGACACGTAGAAGTAGGAGTAGAAGAAGCCCCAGCAGAAGAAGACGTAGTATCAGCAGAAGGAGAAGTAGCAGGGATAGGTAATTTTAAAATTAGTTTTAGTGGCCTTTAAAGACGGTATGTAGTATTATTGCATTTGCACAGTTGTTTCTGCAATATGATGAAAACTGTATTTCAAAATTCGATTTTCGAATAATAGAAAATCTACAAGTTGCATACAATCCATCATAACAACTCTACAACTGCAGAAATCAATTAAAACTATTAAAAAGGCACTAAAATACAAATGTCATCTATATCTCCAAACCCATCAAAACATGTAACATAACGTAACCCTCATCTTTACCGATAAAAACCAAGAAATGATCTCGGTTAGTTTAATAACACCGTAAGTTACCAATTTCAGAAAACCGCGTTTAATATACATACACTTCAGGAATCGGCGATTTATTAAACGCAAACCGAATTTACGGTTGCAGTTGGTGGATTTTTTTAAACATACTATAAAATGCACTATTTTTTTCGGGCGTAGGTTGTGCATGTCTAGAATCCCCAAGATTTATTTTTACACACCTCAGTCACGTGGCCACTAGTATGGCGGTAAATTTAAAAAAAAAATATGCAATTAATCTGCAGAACGAGAAGTTAGATATCCAAAGAAGTTATTTGAAAAGTTGCATAGAATTCAATTTTGGGTCTGTATTTATGTAAAGATATTAAAAAAACTGAAAAATCACAAACCAAATTTTAGAAATATTATTGCAGTTGAGCTGCGAAAAATGAAAAAGATGAAAATATGTAATTTAATTAAACAATATTTGGGAAAATTGTGTTTTTATTTCTTTTTAAATATTAAAAAAAATGGACATACCGCGTCAGAATTGAATTCTAAGCAATTTTTTTGGATACCATGGCATCGAACCTCACCTTCTGCTGATTTATGACATATTTTTTTTTAATTTGCCACCATACTAGTGCTCACGTGACGTGTGTCAACATAAATTTTGGGCTTCTTAGACATGCACAACCATCAAAACCCATCCCTCACTTCCATATATCAAAATTGATTTCACCCTGTTATAAACTGCTTTTTTCGTTTTTCTTGTTATTTCTTTTTTATACAGTAAAGGACCGCTTAGAACGTAATACAGTTTTAAGGCGCTCTCTATTTCGTTTATTTCTGCGTCATTTTGCCTTCCTTGTGTATCTTTATCCCTAAATGTTTAAATGTCTACCTATTAATATGATCGAATGCTCAATTAACTGTACTCAGTTAACTGTCTTACGGTGAATATATGGCCCTGTACGCCTCTTCTTACTAAAAGCGCTCTGCGATTTCTCCAACAGTATATTTCGCCAATATGTCCTCAATGAACTGCAGATTTTATAATTTAAGAATATGAGAAGTGGAATTTAAGAAAATGGTGTTAAAAGTAGTTATTTTGTATGATCTTAACGATACCGGTAAATGGAAAGCAGCTGTATATTATCTGTATATATATGTTATCTGTTTATTTTATGTTTCAACCAACGTCATCGATTTTTGTCCGTATGAATCAAATCGATACTTCTGAGTGAAATTAAATCCGTTATAAATAGGATTTTTCAATATTAGTTTAAATTCGATTTTACATTCTCTTTAATCAAAGTAACTCACCTACTAAGAACTTTACACAAGGCTCTGTGTTCTAAAGCGAACAATTCTTTCCTGCAAAATATAGAAGGAAAACGAAAAATGGGCGAAAAATAACTAATAATAAATCAAATACACAAACTAAGGACGCTACAGGTTATATTTGATAACTGTCAGGTGCCACAATGGATTCCGGAAATGGCGCACTATTTTAAGTATTGTACTTAAACAAAGCAGTAATAGGGCTATCTATATCTGCCACATTCATGAAATTAATCCTTGTATCTTTTTCTGTGAGACAAACGGAAACTTTGCTTCTTTTTTCAATAGCAAAATAATCAATCAGAAGATTGTCTTTACTCGTACGATAGATACATCAATGACGTTGGTTAAAACATAAAATAGACAGCGAGTATATATAAACTTCTCACTTTGTCCTGAAGTCATTCTATATTGTTGAACAGAATAAAGGGTATTATTACTATTACAATAGAAAACAGTATAAAGCATTTATTTTAAAATATCGTAAATTATATTACATTTGTCTATGCTGCATTTTAGGTATAACGAGGTAATAATCTATGAGTAAAAACTAATTAATTAGTAATCAATAGTTACTATTTTTATGATTGTATTATGTACTTTGTGAATTCTAGGAGAATTCGTCGTTCAAGAAGTAGAGAAAGAAACTACCGTCGGCCGCCCTCAAGAGAAGGCGAAGAACAAGGTCCCGTGATCGTCGGTCGAGATCAAGAAGACGATCTCCGCGTGAAAGAGGCAGCGTGCGACGTAGGTCTCCGATTAGAGCAAGATCTAGGGAACGTCCAAGAAAACCAAGCGCGAGTCCGCAACGTTCAAGCGAGCGTCGAGAACCTCCCAGACCGGAACCGCGAGAGGAACGAATAAGTTCTACCGCCAAGAAGGTTGAAGAGAAAAAAGAGGAGCCGCCGCGAAAGAGCAGTGATATCCGCAGAGTTGAAGACACTAGTAAAAGTGATAAAAAAGTGGAGAAGAGTAGAAGTGACGATAAGCGTAAGACAATTGCTGCTGAGAACAATGTAAATAATGAAATAGTTAAAACGAAAGACAAAAAGAAGTCGAAATCGCGAAGTGCTAGTCCACATTCACAACTTATCCCACCGCACGCGCCTCCCAGATACTCTAGGAGTTTATCTAGGACTCCTTCGCCTTTTATTAAAGCCGAAGAGTTTCCGCCAAAACCGATCAAAGAGACAATTCCAAAAGAAGATAAAAAGAAAACTAAAGACTTTAAAGAGAAAGAAAATAAGGACATAAAGCTGAAGAAGCGAGTAAAAAGTGAATCCGAATCCAATTCCTCCAGTTCCGATAGCGAAGAAGAACATAAAGAGAAAGAATCGAGAAAAAAGGTTCGAACAAAGAAAAAACCTAAAAAGAGATCGTCCAGCACTAGCGACAGTGAAGTGGAGTATACAAAGAGCAGAAAGGATTCGAAAGAACGAGAAGAATCCGAAAAGAAACGACGGGATTCTAAACGATCTAAAAGAGAAAGTAGCGAGGAAAAGATCCGTAAGAAGCGTCATCCGAGCAGCGATTCTGGAGGCGAAAGGCGATACAAGAAGAAACGTTCTGCTAGCTCCGAAGACGAAAAAGTTAAAAAATCTCGAAGAGATGATTCAAGCGACAGCGATGAACCTAAGGTAAAGTCTAAGAGACATAGAGATTCGTCTTCCGATCGTTCTGGTTCAGAAAAAATTGAGAAACGAGACAAATCCTCAGAAAAGCAGAGGAGACATAAAAGAGAATCTAGTTCAGATTCCGATGACACCATTAGAAAGAAGAAGCGCAAAAAGTCGAGGGGCAAAATCTGGCAGCGATTCTGACGACGAGATAGAAACTAAAAAGCGAAAGAAGGATAAGAAACATAAGAAGAAAAAGAAGCATTCGAAGAAACATAAAAAACATAAGAAGAAGAAAGTAGAAAGCGAGGATTCAGATAATAGTGACACGGAAGTTTTAAACGATGACGAAAAAAAATTACGAGAGAAGGCACTTAAATCGATGAAACGGCATGATTCTAGTGATAAGTCGGAGTGAAATCCTTGACTTTAGAAAAAAATGACTTATTATTAATTTTTTTGTTCATTAATTATAGAATATACTTTTAGACATATGGTGTGAAATGTGTATATTTGTTTGTCATTCATTCCGTATGATCATAATAAAGTTGATTATATTATGGTACGGAATAACAAGTTTTTATTAATTGTAGCATATCTTGTGTAAAGTAAATATTAAAAGTTGCTCTTTAATATAACTTTGGATATTACTGCAAAAAGATATTTTATGAAGGAGTACCAATAAAATTGAACATGCATGTTTTGACAACAAAAACGTTAAAAATATACATTTAGAAACTGGATATTTAGATTTTTTTATTTTCATATTATTCAATTTTATCCTTTTAACTTAATGCAAATATCGCGTCGCCTTTATTATTTAATTTATTTCTGGTGCCTATCTTTTAAATTATAACGTGAAATTTTCTTTTAAATGATTTTCTAAAATTTTAAGAATAAAGTAATGATGGTTAAGCTTTGTCCGTTGAAAGTTCTAAATCTTCAGAAGCAGTGGCGACTTTCGGCTTTGTGTACTGGCTGCACTTCTCTGTATGTTAGATCAATATAATTATATTGTATTTGATAATATTGGTACCTTCTACAGCTGTCCTAATTAATTGAAAAAGAAGCAAAAAGAAAAATATAATTGCAATTATATTTTGCAACAGTTAAATCTTACGTGGACGAAGATTACAAGAAAAAAAGTAAAAGTACATAAATAGAATTTAAACTAAATCTAGTAAATTTATGTTTAAAAAAGAAAAAAAAAAAAAACTAAACATGCTAGTGAAAGAAATTTAAATACTAACTACTTGTGAAGAAATATAGGTAACTATTCGCACAGAGTTAAAATGTTACATCAATTCCATTGAGTACAACCACCAATAAAACATCAATTCGATGCGTTTTTTACACTACGTAGGTATGCCTCTATTTCTTGTTACGACGTATACTTGATGAAAAATTTCTGAGATTATGATTGAGCAGTGCGAGCGAAATTTATCACAGTGAGGATAACATACACAAACAATTTAAATTTTATCAAACTCCTTAAAAAATAATAATTCAGATTTTAACAAGCCCCTTTTAGTTTGGTTGATTTTTTCGATTCAGTAGTATTCTTTTTAAAGTAAAATATACTACAGATCCATCAGGTATCAAGGCAAAAACAATCAAATTCTTAGTTCATAAAGGAATAATGCGCAAAAAACACAAAAAATACCGTTGTGCTAAGATAACAAATTATTAAATAAATATATATACCATCACTCTTATAAGGGATACTAGATGCAGGTTTTAACTAGGTATACAAAAATGAAACCAAAGTTGTGTCACATTTCGATGTATAGTAACACCCGTAACACAAATGTGTAGTAACAAGAATAAACAAACGCGCTCTGAGAATCCCACAGCAGACATTCATGTAAGGAGAAGTTTCTCAAAAATGTTTAGCCTAATTAAAAAGTCATTGGATTGGAAGCATCAGGCGCGTATGCAGCTTGACTTTATAGCAGGTATAAAAAAAGGTTGACTGTTTTTTTTTAGATACAAATTAAAATTATATTCCCATTATGGGAGGGGTAATTACATAAAAAAGAAGGATGACTGTTTTTTTAATGTAAGATTTAATTTACAGCCATGTTCCGCTGGCTCATGGGGGTGGGTGGTAACTTCCTCCATTACCCCCCTGCCTAGGAAGCATTTTCTTGTAAAAAAGGAAGCACTATAAATCTCAAAAGCTTGCGGTGGCAACTGGCCTGCATAGCAACAATCAATTCTGATTTTAGTATAAAGTACAGATCTTTATGTGTATTATTTAGGAGGAGTACATCAAAATGATGATCAGCTATACTGACATCAGTAACACCCTACAAGAAAGCATTCCACAAAGGTCAATTAGTAATTTACTTATGGATATGGATAATCAAAGATTAAACTTTGTTAGATTGTAAATAAAGTTAACCCTTTGCGTTATTCTAGCCCCATATCAAATAGATAAATGAAAATGTAAATAAATCTCTCACATAATATCCCTCTGACGCCATAATTAACAGTTGACAGTACTTTGGTTTTAATTCGAAAATTTAGATGTTCAAATCACATGGTAGATCAGGTGCCTAGTACCTACATAATCACTTTAATGAACATCATTTGCATAAAAAAATGTTTAGTCTCATTTTAATTTTCAAATGGAACGCGCAACGTAATGTGTAATTAACAAATTACTCGGGGGATGTAACCCTCGAGTAATAAAGACAAAAGCAGTAAATAACTATGGTAACATGAAAGTTTTATAAGCATGTATGTATTTATTTATATCATTTATAATTATTTAGCTACCTACTTTAGTTTATAAGGGTAAATATGTAATGGATTTTGGGTTGCATACCTTAATTCTTTGCCGGTTCATATACGAAAAGCTTTATTATTTAGTCGTGTAGGTGATAGAGTAATGTGTGGTAGGTTACTTTTGGTTTATTTCTAACCTTAAATTTTTTTGTTTTCATTTTTAAATAGTTGACTGTTTTTCTTTCGCTTGTGTTAAAAACGTGTTTCTTTTGTTTTAACGCTTTCGATGTTGTTTGGCTTAACCGTGAGATGTGTGTTGTGTTCGTGTTTTTTTTTTATAACAAGCAATAAATAAAGTGAAATGAACGGATTAAATTATTTAACACCAACGGAGCTGTTCTCCAAGGAGGTATGTTTATGAATTTTTAAATATTTCAAGTTCGGACGCCGATAATATATGTCCACCTATGGAAATAAGAAAACATTAACTTGAAGTACATTGAACTAGCGCTGCATTTAAAAGTTCATAACTATTGAATTTTTTATAACAGAACATAACCACATGTAAAAAAATGTAGTAGCTTTTTATTTTCTATAATTGATTAAGTATCGTGCTTATCTTTCTTATAAATCATATAAACAAAAAGATGTACTCGAGGTTTATATGTTAATTCTTAAGTAATTTAATGTTTGTTATCCGTTATTGATGATATAGTACGTTATTTGTTTCGAATAAGATATTCTAATTTCATTTAACTGCAACTGTTAAATTATTTTCAAGATAAAAAGAAAACTTTTTTAGGGAAAAAAGTTATCCATCCTGTGCGGTTTCATTGTATCCTTACCTACTCTTTTATTTATTATTACCTATACCACCTTCAAATTTTTCGAGCGTTTTTTCTTTGATAAGATTTTTATAATGTTAAATAAACACTCTACTGGATAATTATATAGGTACACTTCAAACATAACCCTAATAGCCAAATTTAAATTTCCCGCAATTATTCTTAGTAACTTCAACGTTAAAACATAAAATTACCCACCATTTCGTACTTACATCAATAGTTATTTTAATGCCTCTATGTTGAATTCACTAAAAATGGTGGCGGGAAATTTAAATTTGGCTATTAGGGAACATTGCTAGAAATCATATCAATTCCATTGAATCTTTATTAAACTGCAATGTGAAATAATAAGCATTTATCTTTGAATATAGTGCATAACACTAAAAAAAAGGTAATAGTAACGCGTTACAGAATAAAAATAATAAAAAAAAATAAATTTTGAAGGTGAAATATCCGGCTGTTGTTTCTTTAGCCGGCACTTGCTTATATAAATAAAAAAAAATAATTAAGTACCTAATTTATAGCAGAATACCTATTAATTGATTGAAAGATAAGGAAGTAATCACGTAAAACGCTGAAGACTAAAAGTCTTCTAAGTGATGTATTTTTTTTTATTTCGCGCCCATATATACTAAGAAATTCTTTTGTCTAAAATATGTAGGTAGTTATATATATATATACAACTGTACAGAGTTTATGAATTTATGATCGTTGCACAATTTTATATATAAGTTGTAAAAAAAGTTGATTATGTTTACATATGTGGCAGATGAATTTTTATTATCTTTGATGATTGCACATGTGTTAAGAGCATCTAATTATTTATTAGCATTGAATAATAAGTAAGTTTACACATCTGTTTCATTGTATCTCGTTAATGTCTTTTTACTGTCTTCTTTGTACATACATATGTGTGTACTTAAACAAATGTCACCTATATCTCTTTAGACAAGGTTAAACACATTTTCTGAGATATACGGAGAAGGATTCTTTCATCTTTTAAATGCGCTCGCCTCATCGCTGAAAGCCAATTACATTACACCTCACTCCCTATTACTGCAGTTCGTTAAGGTTCTCTGTATATGAAATATTATAGGTGAAAACGAGATAAAAGAATTTCAAGTTTTCAGAGTGTACTTATCTACAAATGTACCTAATATATTTTCTTCCGGTATATAACAGGCCGCACCGAAAATGAATACTGATCATTAACTTTTCAATGTTACTACTTCTTAAATATACATATGTTCAATATTATGGCATTATGCATAAACTTTATAATATACAGAAAAATAGGATCATTGTTAGTTATGTATAAGGATAAGGATTGCAAAAGATGGGGACTATAAGAATGGTTTAGCATTAATTAATAATTGTAGTAGGTATTATATAGGTAATTATTTTTGGTTTAACTAATTGGCTTCCAGCCCATCGATTTAACAGATTTTCATTTTGCGCCTTTAGAATTCGCTGGAAGCTGTTGTAGTTTGAGGAATTTTGGATAAAAAAAACTCGTAGACGTAAGGCTTCTTTTAATAATAAGTAACATTTATTTAATAACCACATATGTAATGAAAATATCACTTTACCTTTTTCTTTTATAATTAGTAAGGTGATGTCAAAAAACTAACTAGTTAGGTATACCTACTTCTACGTTCTTCTGTCTAACAATGAGCGAAATTGACTGAACTGCTCTTCTATTCACTTTTTGTTAGTTTTCTGTTTACTAATAATATTAGGAATTTTGTGAATTTTCTTTTTTCTTTGTTGGGTAAAATACAGTATCATGAATACCCATTTTCTGCATAATCAAATATTTTTTTTAGTTTAGTTTAGTTTATTTTCACATTGTTTGGGCCAGTAACACTGAATACAAATGTCAAAATATAAATATCGTGTAAATAAAATGTAAAATATAACAAAGTATTGGAAATAAATAACAGAAAATCAAGAACAACAAACAGAAGCCATGAAAGATATGTATAAAGTCAAGAACAAAAATATTTATTATTGGGGTAATAAGATTTTCTATTAGGAGCTCTCTAACCGGTTTTTAAAACTTTTTAATGCACTCCGTGCTTGTTGTTATATCTGGTAAGTTATTAAGACTTCTTTGTAACTGATAGGTAGTATCGCCAGGCGATCTATATGGTGGGTGGTATAAGAGTGATATTTTTGATATTTGTTAAATATTTCAAAATTTTGTTTTACATAGACCGCCGATTTATAGATGAAAATGCGGGCTAAAGTTAATTTTTTGTCTTTAAAAACATCCTTGCGACTATCGCGGTTGTTAACGTTAAAAATCAGTCTTATGAGCCTTTTTGTAGTAAATACTCTCTCCCAGCCAGTTGGTACGCTCCATATAATAACATTGCACGAAAGAGCAGAGTATGCTAACGCGTAATAAATATCTACTATTAGGTCTTTTGCTTCCAGTATATTTCAACTGATTAATAGCCTTTATTCAATTGTGTGCATACGTTTGCTATTTGTTTATTCCATTCCAGCTTATTACCTAGGGTAACACCTAATATCAATGAACCATCTGTACAAGGAATATTTGTAGTGATATTTGGGGTTTTACGTTTATGGAAATTTTATATTTTAGTTTTATTTTTTATTTAAAACTAATTGATTCGTTTTGCACCACAATTTTTTCTTGTTAACAAGGTAAACCATTTAAATTTAAAAGTACCAACATACAGAATTATTATATGGCAATGGCAATGGCAATGGACTTACATCTCAACTAGGGTGTGAATCTGAGGCTCTGTACCCTTTTGTTTCTGATGGAGCGGCACGATCAAGTCGGTGAGAGAAGGCGGGAGGGTATTTGGAAGTAACTTATGATAAGTTACTCTTCAGGAGAGATTCGTGTTTGTCATTGGAATTCCTAATACGAGGCTAATAAAAATTTAAAGTTTTACCTCATTTGAAGGCGTTGAAGGCGGTCGTCAAGTTTTTGAACGTTAGATGTTAGTCTAAGAAAACATCTAGACGTCTGATTCGAGTGAGAGGAGGTGGACGATTCTGAGGTTCCACGACCGCCTGAGCCAGGGGGTTCTCGCCGTGTTGGGCGCGATCTCAACCTGCAGTGAGAATCTGCTTAATGAAGTCTCGCGGAGTCGGAATTTGCACATCGCGATGAATTTGCGCATTACTAACGAACGAAGGTGCCTGCACGATTAGCCTTAGCGTCCTGGTCTGAAATGCCGTGATGGACTTCAGTCTGGCGGACCAGGACAGGCCTTAGTATGGATTTGTAGAGCAATTTGCTTCCTATGTGGAAGGGACTCGACATCTGAGCTGGTAGCTCTTTTTCTGCGTAGCCTGCATTATTGTGTGAATGAAATGTTTAGTAGGTATTTCTTTCGACTATAGATTTTAAGCATCAATTAGGCGGAGAGGCTGCCATTAGAACGAAATAAACATTGCGTAAAGCACGTTATACTTTTGAAGAAACATAATGTTTTTTGTGTAAACATGTCTCAGCTGAAAGGCTCCTGCCCATAACATTTCTATTTATAGATATTTGATAATAAAATTAGAGATGTGTTATTTACTATCAATTTCCATTTATTTCATCTGCGTTACTTTTTTCTTATTACTTCCGGTTTTACGGGAAGTATCAAATTTAAATGTAACACCCTTGGCATATTCGGATTTTGCATAGTTTACTAAGTCCGAAAACTTGTCAGTTTTAAATTTGAATTTTTATTTCTTAATCTAGAGTGCGCTAGAGATACGCTAAATATCTCTTTACCTGGCAATATAATTAAAGCAGGAACAAACGCGTTCGGAGAAGCGGGAAGCGGAAAATAGTGGCGTTGCCTACACGCAGTCTATGTCTAGAAACTTGTATATGTATCTACATACATATATACCTACATAGTGTTGCGAAGTCAGTAGAGAATATTATGTAAGGTTCTGTATTCACATGCAAGAGAACTTCATATTTACAAAGGAAAATCTAGAAAGTATTATGTGGTTACAAATTTTAAAAACTTATTAATTACAATGAAAATAATTAACATAATTTAGTGAAAAGGCTTCCCCTGTTTTTGGACTAGGTGCATCAATATTTTGAATAGAAGTCTTGAGGTAGAGGCGTTGAGTGGATTTATTAAGATTTAATACATTTTTTTGATAATCGTTTAAATTCAACGTGCCGGTAGATATAACAAACTTACCATCATTTTCAAATGTATTGTTGTGGCAAATTACAATGTTTTGATATTAATAATATGTAAATTATTTCTAATCAATGATAAAAAGTCTTACCAAGTTTTTGTTTTATTATTTTAAATAGTTAGTGACTATAACTAACAGCTTCTTGCGGGTTTCGCCGTGTGTCAAAACTTTCGCTCGACGTTTCGCTGTTGAGTTAGTGACTCTTTATTCCTGCTTGTTTAATCTGTTAAAAGCATTGAAATATTCCACGTGATCTACGAGCGCATGTAGTTTTCTTACTCGGTCAAAATAACTAGAGGATTTATACGGACAATCGGGTAACTTTCTATCGACACCCGTATGTGCGTGTGTTCGCTCGGAACGCAGACCTCCTTGCTGTGAATATAATGCAAAGAACCAGTTGTCACCTATATTGGTATGCTGGGCGAAGTGGTATATATACGGACTTAAATCTTAGATGCATGTCTATTGTTCCGTCACCTACACGGTCTACAAATCTCATCTTACCATTATTCTATTATAAATATAAATCTACTTATCTCATAATAAAGCTAATATGAGATAATTAATGTAGCATATTAAAAGGACCTAATACTTCGTATTATGCAACATATTTTTTTTTTGTTATGGGAGTCGTCTGACATGGAATTTTCCGAAAACAATCTTCCATTTCTTCTACGCATTAAATTATACTAACCATTCCAGTACTCTGGTATGCTGCAGTAATCTGTGCAGGCTTTTTGGTGGTTGATTGAAGTGATTTTATCGGTTCCAATGAGGAAGAGGAAGATATTGCTTCCGTGATTGCCATACTTACTACCATACAACGGGTAGCGGTTTTGCTGTGGCTCTGACTTGCTGCTCCTTCACCAAAGGTGGCTCCTTAGGTTATGATTATAGGCACATTACCATCACATAGAGCCATTGGACTACTTTTTGGAGATAGCCCCCAGGATTTCCGGCATATCCTTCAGTATGTGCATAAGAATAGCCTTGCCTTGCAGATTGAAAAAAATGGTTTTATTAGCCCATTAGCACCATAAGATACATTTATGTACGGGATGCTTTTGAGTTATTTTGTAAAGTACTGTTTGAGATGAGAATTTATTTTTTGTTATTTATTTTGTTGCAATTAATTTGGACACTAAATTACATTTAGGAACCCTTTTATAATTCAAAATGCGATGGTTAAATATTTTTTTATTTAAATGTAACATTTTAAAATTATTTTTTAACATTATTATATTTTACTTAAAAATATGTACTTTCTTCTATTATAAACTATTAAAGTAATAATAAATACGAAAGCGATTCGTACTATCAACATCTAGTCAGCGACAGCTGCTGTATTTGCGGATATTTTTTTATCAAAAATTTTCAACTCCCGTATTCATGACGTTTTTTTTTCCATAGATTTATCCATCCAGCGCTAGCGGTAAATTGTTCAGGATACTTGCTTAGTGGCAAATTTTCGGTGATGGATGTAATTTTTACTGATGTAAGACTGGGCCCGAAATTGGTATACCAGGTTCACATTGTTCCGTAAACCACTAATATAAAATATACACTTCTCGCAGGAAAAATCGGGACATCAGTAATCAACAATTTTAAAATTTCTTTAGTGTAAATGCAGGTTTCAGAGAGCATATTTACTTATCAAAGCCATAAATCACTTATTTAGGTGTATTATTGCGATCAAAGGTAAAGGCTAAAAAATTCAAACAGAAATATAAATATATAGAAAGAAAAAGGTATTCTATGTATAGGAATAAACATATTGGAGTTTCGGTGAATACGGAAATACTTATGCAAAAAAAATAATAACAACAAAAAGGCCTGTTGAATAGACGGCTTAATTTAGAAATATATACATATGTATTAAACTTGTTTAATGCAATGTAGATATAATTCTTTCTTAAGAAAACATATGGTGATGGATTTTAAAATTATGTTACTTATTAGTGCTGCTTTGATATTAGTTACTTAGTTCGATTTATGCTCGCCAGTATTACTTTAGCAATGGACAATATGTCAATCAGCCGAGTTTTGGAACAATGTGATCTTCAGATTTATTGATTACACTATTATTCAGGTATTAATTACTATTGTTGTTTAGTATAGTTATATATTGTATTACTGCATGTTATTATTAAAAAAATACCAAAAACAGTTTTAAGATTATTTATAAAATTCTTAAAGCAATTAAGTTCGCAAAGAAAATATTTATTTTATTAACCCTCCGCTTATTGTATTTTCAAGAAATATATTTTAGCTATCGCCTGTGTAATTCAATGTCGTTCTATCTTATTGAAATATGGTCAATATTTGGTCTCTTTACAAACTATTTTTCTGCAGTACAGCTTCAGGCAATAGAAATGAGAAAGTATTAAATGTATCAAATTCAAAAACAAATATTTTAGCACTAACTGAGATTGATGAAAAATATTCTTACAATGTTTGTTATTTATATAAATGCAATAATATTATAAATAATTGTTTGTGTAAGTTCTTTATTTCTAAAACAAGTAAATGCTCCATTAATATTTACAACACAAGTTTGTAAAACAGCAAATTAATTTTTTGAACTCCACAAGAAAATTATTAATACGTAGCAATGGGTATAGAAATCACTAATTTTAATTTTAACACCTAAAATAATTCTCTTTACTTTTCTGATAACATAATTTTAGGATTCTGTATTCCCTGCAGGTAGCAATAATAATTTGAGGCAGATTGTAACTCTTTTAGAGGTTTCCAAACATTTTCTTCAAATAATATTGTTAAAATTTGCCATATTACAACATAAAATAAGCTAAATATATATTTTTAAATAAAGCCGTCGATTCAATGGTCAAATGTATTGCTACAATTTTTTGCCAGGATATTTCTCTATTTATTTTATTGCGCGTATTTTCTTATCATTTAAAGAACATGTCGAGCCGTCATCGAAACTATACAATGTATTTTATTATCCTATGTGTAAAGCTTTTTTCTCCTCATTTATGTTTTTGTTTAAATCTTGAATCAATTCATCCTGTTGAAATGTAAATACCTTCTCTGAAAGCTTTATTTACACCCAAAAAAATTTAAAATTCCCAATTGCTGGTGTCCCGATTTTTCCAGCGAGAAGTGTACATACATATGTTAGATTTACAAAATACACAGAGAAATACATAAAACGTACTACATATAAAACAAATACAACAAAACAACGGTTACATTCATGGCGCACGCCCTTAATTTCGGAGAATTAAAAAATGATTTCCTCAGGATAAGATGGATTTCGGATGAACCAGATTCGGATAATCGGGATCGAGTATTAAAGTATTGATACTATTTCCTTTAAATATACCTATGTATCGATGGAATGCTTAAAATTTATATTATCGACATATTGATTGGTAGTAATTATTTTTAAATAACAAAACACTATTCTGAACCATTTGATAAGTTAATTTGTATCATTATTATCAACGGTCCACCAAATCTATACCTACCATATCCATATTATTATATTTTACCTATATAAACCTAACCATGTATATACAAGCATGAGATACCTAAAACGGTGAGATTATCTTGTTTTCAGATGATCAATGATGTTGTGATTGATCTGTAATTTAGTTATAGTCTGATAAAACGGCGGAGTCGCTATTATAAAACATCAGTGTTAAAGCTTATAAAGCGATAAAAAAGTTATTTATTGTTAGGAATTTCCTAACAATTTTCTTCGAATTTTACGTATTCGGTATTTGGAAGCACAAGTTAGTGCTTAGATAAATAGTGAGTTGATGGAATACTACTATTGTACCTTTTCTTAACTGAATATTTTAAATAAAAACACGCGGATTGGTTTCGTTGCTTAACAAGTGATTTTATTAGCTGGTGTAAAACGTTTATCTTTAAGTAATATAAGGATAAAAACGAAATAGCATTTTTAAATTTCCGAATAATGTGTTTATGGCTTTGTAGCGGTATTGTGTAATCTTCTAGTGTACTAAAAGCAAAATGAGCAAGTGGTTGGATTGGGCTAGAAAAGAAAATCATTCGGTAAGCAACTACATACTCTGTTTTACTTTTTATTTTTATGTGTTCTGTCAATTTTACTACTTTTAATAATCATTTGTGGTAATTGTTGCTCAAAAATTGAACGTGTTTAATCACGAGCCGTTAATATGTTACATTTTAAGTTTTAGCGTTTTCGTAGACCGAAAGATTAGTCGGACAGACCAACGTATTTTTATAAGTAATCACCCAATAATATATAATATTCCAGGATGCTTTATTTAAATGCATTGTGCGAAGTATTCTTACATTAAAACTAATATGCATACAGACTTAAGTAGAAAACGCTTTGTGTTATTAATTCTTAATGTTCTTTCCTGAAATGGAAGAATATAAAATAGTTCTTTATGAGTTAAATTTAGCTCTCCATTAGTGTTTTGCGGTGAATCTATTGTTGATTGTGGTTTGCTAGACGTGATCCTGAGAACGTTTCTTCTCATAACTACTGCAATTAAATATAAATTTTATTTGTAACTGTATACACATACTTTATTTGGTTCATGTTTATATATTATGAGTATTTTTATCAGTGATGTGGATGATTACGTTTGAAGTGTGAATGTTGTCCTTAATATGAATGCAGGTATTTGTTAGGTAGCAGTTAATAATAACGCAAATTCGCTGACAAATACGTGTATTTTTTGTATACCTAATGCTTATTGTATATTCGAACGGATATGAGTGTACATTCTATTCAGGTTTACAATTACTAGAAGTGCTGATACGAATGCGGTAGGTATACCTACATATCAGATATGGTATTCAAATGATAAGGTCCAACTTCTTCACAAACCATAAATATTTGGTATTATATGATTTATTTATTGTATACTTATTTGACAGATATTTACTGCATCTTCAGCAATATAATACTGACACCTGAATGATGAATTACAAATGACAAATAAAAAACATACCGTCTGTGAAAGGAAACAAATAGAAAATTGTAAACAAGAAAACATTGGAACAATTAATTTACTATAAGGACGTTAAATAAGTTAATATTCATTAAACAAGGTATAATCAGTATTATATATGTATAGGTGGCAAGTCCGAAAACAATCTTACATCTTCATGAGTAAATTTAAAATCTTTAAAAACTAAATCTGTTTTTCCCAAAAACTGTCAAAGATAGGTACAGTTGTTCTATAAGATTTACAGAATTTATTTATATTAATGTAGGTACGCCACCAGAAAAAAAAATGTTTCCTTTTGGATATATTTTGCTTCTTGTAACTCTACTTTAGCAAGAAGATGTGGCAAAGGATGTTCAAGAAAATTCGCTATTGTAGTTTGATAGACATGCAAAAGCATCATTTGTTCATATCCAGGTTTATTTTAATTTTTTAACAAAATGACAATGGTATAAACCGCAAACGAAATTAAAACTATAGTCAAAATTTCAAGGGTATATTTGACCTCCGAATATGAGCTTTGGCACAATCAGAAAACGGCGATTTACAATAATAATAATTTTATTAGTACTTAGATCCCCCCTAAGCAGATATATGCCTGGTTAAAACAAAATAAACATAAGACATTTATGTTCATTTTTACATTAACAAGAAATTGTATAAAATATCTACTTAAAACAAACAACACAATATTAGGCAATAGGGACATAGACACTTATACATATTATCATTAACATAATTCAGAATGTTTGCAGCTATTCTACAAATTCTCCAATGCTATAATAACAGCCCTCAACAAGATAATGCTTTAAAGCATTTTTAAATTTACGAAGTGGCTAAATGTCTCTCAACAGCAACGGCAACTTATTATAGATTTTTATACAATTGTAGCACGGCGACTTCTCAAAGAGTTGGTGATTATGAACTGGGGTGCTCAGTGAATTACAAAAGCGCGCAAAAGTTGTATTATAGTCACTATTGGCGGTGAACTTGGTTCGATTCAATTTGGTGAATATAGCACACTCACAGATATACAATGCTGGAAAAGTAAGAATCTTATGTTTAATGAAATATGCCTTACAATAGTACCGAGATTTTAAACAACAAACAATGCGTATGATCCTTTTTTGCAAGATAAACAATCTCTTTAAATGAGTAAGATTCTCAAAGCATATGTTAAAGAATTTATTTTTTTACACAAATCAATAATTTACTGTTCCCATGATAAGTTTCTGTTAACCGTTATTCCCAAAAATTTACTAGAAAGATGTTCGTGTATTGAAGAAATTATCGGTGGTTACTAATACAGAACGATCAACTCTTTTGTACGGATCAAATTTTGACTTATTTAAGATAAGACCATTAGATTCTGTTCACGTGCTGCCGAAAGTTCACAATAATCCATGGCGTGGATGGTAATGGATGTATCATCAGCAAACTGACATACATGTTTAATACTCTTTATATTACATTGTAAATTGTTTACGTATACTATAAAAAAGGGACCTAAAGTCGATCCCTGATGGACTCCTAATGTTAAAAATTTTGATTTCAAACACCTTGTGACATTATCTTGATTTATAGCTACCGCCTGACTGCGATGATCAAAGTAAGAAGAGATCCAACTGTAACAATAGCCGCGTATTCCCAAATTGTATAACTTATCTAATAATAAATTATGCTGGATCAAGTCGAAGGATTTTGTAAGATCAAAGATAAGAAAACCGACTTCACACTTATTGTCTATTAAGTTGTGGATGTTTTGCAGTATATTAAATGACGCCTCATTCATCTGTTTTTAAGATATCGAAAGAACGACAATTCATCCAGGAAGCTATACAAGCGCCTATACATGACTTTTTCAAAAACCTTCGAGAAGCAAGATAAGATTGAAACAGGTCGATAATTATTAATAAGATCTCTGCTACATACACGGCCCTGCTCAAAAGACTTATTGACTAATTGTAAGTAAGTTAAAGGATAAGTAATAAGCTGCGCAACAAGGCCTAGAACACTACAAGGTACTTGATCTAGGCATGCCGATGTCTGTTTAGATGCTTCAAGGATAATATACATATATTTCAGTTTAATCAGCAGGGTAAAGGAACATTGTTTTCTCATAAATATTACCGGCAGGATAGCTATTACAATTGAACGATGCAGTGTTGGTCTGATAGAAGTAGTCGCTAAATAACTCAGCTAAATTAACAGGATCGTCAATAAGAACTTCGTTTGTTTTAATGCCCAATTTTTGCTTGGATTTATTAATATTCCAGACGCAACGGTTTTTGTTCGAAGTTTCGAGTATTAAATTATTGTCATATTTTATTTTAGTTTCTTTTATTAATGCAGAGTACTCTTTTTTGAATGCACTTTTGAATCATTGTTTGTACACAAACCACATTTTACTGGTTATTTAAAAGTTTCAGATTTTCAGACGCAGATACAATCTCGGGGGTAACCTAATCCCTTTCAGTGTTTTTGTACAGAAACTTTCTCAAGGGAAAGGCTAAGTCAAAATAATAAAAAAATACTCTAAAAACTACAGTAATTTTCATCTATATCGTTCTTATGAAATACGTCGTTCTAATTTTCTGGACTTAAAGAATTTGAGAGTTTAGTTATATTAGCTTCACTAAAAGCACGTTTATAAATAAAATTATGTGTCGGCCTTGTATTATTTAGTTAGTTATAAGAAAGTTTCTAGGCAAAATGATCCAGAAAATCCAAAATCAACACTACATGAATCCCCTCGGTCGGTCACTCTTGTATAGTCATTAACTAATAATATCATATTATCAGAACAGATGGTGTCATACAGCCTTTGCGACAGCGGAGTGTTTTTACAATGATCTCACTCATTCATGCGCTGAGTCAAACCGAGAACATCAAGTTCTAAATACATCTAATTTTTTTTTTTTTGAATCGCCTGTACTATCTTTCTCAATTTAAATGCGAATCGAAGTCCAATAAAGTCTTGATTATTTATGCAACTAAAAATACTTAAATTACATTAATGACCTTCACCATATTTCCTTGTTAGAGTAACTATAATTTTGGTTAACTTAATAATATTTTGTTAATAGGACCGGTTTTGTTGATTTATAATTTATTATCCCCTTGGTGCACTTATATTAGGGCTGTTGCTCAAACCGGTTTCGGGTATCTGGCTTTGATATTGCTAGCAAACAACGGTTCTATCCGGTTTCGGGTATTATGCACTCTCCCAATTTCCAATAGATGATTCTACTTCCGAAACTGCATAGACGGTATGCAGAGTTATGCACCCAAAGCTGGCGGTATTGTTGGCAGTAGTATATAGATGGTGGAAATGCAACAACACATACCAATCTATCATTTTTCTTCTGTAATTTTTTTAATCAATTTAATCAACCAAATCAGTTGATCTTCTTCGTCAACTTTTTATTACTTTATCATATAAGTTTTATCTTTGTGATTGTTAAACAATTAACTTTGAATCGGATTGTTTTGATCTTCGCTTTAATTTCAAGTACTGGGAACTGGGATCCACTATCCATCTCTGAATAGATGCACTCAATTGTCGAAAAGGAAGGTTAAAAATGATTGGGAAACAATTCTGAATTACATATCGCTGGGTATGGAGTCCTTGTAGTTTGGGTTGCATAAGCAATCAAAGATTTGTAGAGCTTAGGTTCGCATTTAATTTGAGAAAGATGTTACATAAATACACAATATATCACATCAGTTTACATTTTATAAATGTCAGCAAACTGTTGGTTGGATGATTTATGCGTTTAAATAAATAATTTAATGCTAATAAAACGGGAATGATATTTAAGAAAGAAAAAAAATGTTTTCGATTTATAAGTATCTTGTTTTCTGACGTGGAAGCCATTGTCACATTAAACATGTTAGAATCTTGTTTTCAAATATTTACCAATGTATTTCATCTTCGACCAACTTTATGTTGATTGTTTTAATTAATAACATGTTTCTCATCTGCTTTAAGTAGTAGACCTTGAAAAGATGATTGTATATGATGATGGTCGGCCGTTTTATTGTTAATATTTCTTATTAATTTACTGATCTTATTAAACATATTTTTGGCTGTCATGTTTTTGGCGTTTTATTGCAATTCTCTTCACGAACATTATCACTGAATATATTTTGTGCAATAACAAATTTCGAGTGTTCTTCTAATTGCATGGTGATTATAATAACCACTTAATGTTAGTTTATTACTTATGATTTAATTAGCTATATTGAGTTTATCGATTTTTTTCAAGTAATAAGTTATCAAACTTACGATTATGTAACGCAATGATTTTGTACTATAGTGCCATTGCATTTTAGGTTAGATAGAAAATAAAATGCCATATTTCACATAGATAGATACGAGTAATATCGTTCGATATGTTTTTTTTTTACCGTTTCATGCATTTCTATAGGCAATTTAAATTAATTTATTAACCATACTTGTGGAAAATATTCGGAATTGTGGTTTGTATTTAACAAATTGGGTATTTTAAATTGCCTTAAACATAATTATAGTGTATTATACCGTTATTTATCAAAATTGTAAGTAGAAAAAAATGTACTAGATGTTGTTTGGCGTTTAAATTTCCTAAAAATAATATTTAGGTTTTCTTCTATCTTTACAGATAAAAGTGTTGCATCACTGAAAAGGATTTGGTAAATGTCTATTTCTGTCAAATATCTGTAAACCATACATTTCTTTAAATGAACCAAAGCGTATCTGGATTTGCTTATAAAATGCAAATCTTTCTTCATTTGACCCTATGCGTATCTCTTATAGAAATGAATGTTAACGAATAATAACAAAATCAAGTATACCTACAAATTTGATAATAATAGAAAAACCTACTTAAAATAAAATTAAGATGATTCTCAATATAATATGTAAATGTTTCGTAGCTAAAATTCCTTTATCTATTAAATATCTTAAGAAAATATAATTTTACTCTGCTCAGCAATGATAGCAACCTTCTCTGGTCTTCTATCTGTGAATCAGAACTAACACGAAGTACTCGGCTTTGGTGGGCGGAAGATAGTTTCGCTATTTGGCCGTCTCAAAGGGAGGACATTAAGTCTGGAATGCACTGTATCGATTTCAACGTTGTTCGCACGTACAATTAGATCAAAGAATTATGACTTAGGTTCGTAAAACGAATTCCTAGACGTAAATCATCTAACATACCTACTTTAAATGCAATGCCATCGTAACCTGCGAAGGAGAGGGCTATCGTCTCGAAAGTGCGCGACAAAGATGCCGCAACCTTTTCAGCTTGCCCAGCAATTTGCATTCCCCGAATGCAACCTTTGTAGTTGCTGTCAAAAAATTTTCTATAATAATTCTGATTTCTAATTCTCTTGTTTACCTCGAAATTTTATTTCAATCGACTTCGTATTTTTTTTTTCCTTATATTGTAATTATCATTAACTTTAGTTCTTTTTAGTTACCTGGGTGCGTTATATTGGTATTTATAATAAGTATATTTAAACAAAACGAAAGAAGTAAGAAAACACAACGAACTCCAACAAAAACAAAGAAAGAAGGAGATAAACTAGATCTGATATTAAAATTAATAACAGATATGAAGAAGGAACAGAACGAACTAAAAATGAACTAAGACAGTTTAGAGAGGACCAGAAAGTGTTTAATGGGGATATAAATTAAAAAGAGGAGAATGAAAAATTGAAGGAGGAAAACATCTAATCAAAAAGAATTCACTGAAATTAAAAGGAATTAATAGACATTAAGAAGGAGATGACATGGATAGAAAAAGACAAAAGAAAATAACATAGTGATCAAAGACTAGAAATAGAAACAATGACACCGAAGTAATGAAAAATACAATAAATGATTTCATAAAAGAACATCTGAAGGTTAATGTCACAAACAAAATGTAATCAAAATTGGAAGAGGAGTATACTTAGTAGAATTAGAAACGAACATGACAATTAATGTGATGAGGAACAAATCACAACTAAGAAAATTAGAAACAAAAAAGTATATATCGACGATTACTTAACACGGAAGGAGAGGGAGAAACATAAACATAATAATAGACGAGCTCAAGAAGAGAAAAATTAGGAAAGGCTATAAAGATTGGATACAACAAGATAATCATAGATGGAGTGGAATGGAGATGGAATAGGAATAGTGAGCAATTGGAAATTCAGGCAACAAAAACTAACTTACGGAGAGGGTGGAAATACGGATACGAACCATGGCAACGAAAGGACAAGAGAAGAGAAAAGAGGATTACAGAACGAAAGAATGAGGATAACGGCCATACTGACAAAGGCGGGGAAGGGAACTAAAAATAGGTACATGGAATGTGCGTGGCACATATCAAGAGGAGCCCTCAAAATCTAGCAGGCATAATGTCAGAATACAAATTAGATGTGCTTGCCCTGCAAGAGGCGAAACAAACAGGAAACGAGATAGTGGAGATAGGGAGGATCACATTCTTTAAAAGCGGTGGAAAAATAGACACTTTGGAACTGGTTTTATGGTTAATGAGAGAAGCAAAAAAGCAGTGATGGAATTCAAGGCAATATCGGACAGGATATGTTATCTAAGACTACGTGGCAAATATAGAAAAATAAGCATAGTAAATGGCCATGCCCCAACAGAGGGAAAAGAATTAGAAGTAAAGAATGATTTTTTTGATCAGCTAAGTGAGGTATTGGAAAACACCCAAGGTATGACATAAAGATTGTGATGGGAGATTTCAATGCAAAGGTGGGAAGAGAAGAAATCCATAAGAAAATAACGGGGGCAAAAAGTTTACACAGAGATAGTAATGAAATGGTAAAAAACTAATTGAATTGCGACAGAAAACAAATGAGAATAGCAAGCACGTATTTTGACCGCAAAGACATCCACAAAATTACATGGATATCTCCGGATATACGAACAAAAAATCAAATAGATCATATCCTCGTCGAAAGTAAACACATTAAACGGTTAGAAATTGCAAAAGTTATAGAGGGCAGATGCGGATAGTGACCATTTTATAGTTATAGCCAATCTTAAACAAACATTGCCTATAGTAAAAAAAGAGCGAAGAGAAAGACAGGCATACGATGTAAGTAAGCTGGAAGAAGATAGGGTATCAAAAAAACTAGAAGAAGAAATAAATTCGAAGCTGTTAGAGGGAAATTTAGAAACGCAGACAATAGAAGAACGATGGGCCATAATACAAGCAGCAATGACAAGGGCGGCAAGCACATGTTTGGAAAAACTGCGCAAAAAAGGAAAAAAGAATGGTTTGATAGAGAATGTGAAGAAGCGCTAATGAATAGAAATAAAGCAAAAATTGAGAGGGACAGAAACGGATCAGCAGAAAATATAAGAATGTATGAAGAAAGGAGAAAAATCGCCAAACGAATATGCAGACAGAAAAAAAGAGAGATGCTGGAAAAACGACTTAAAACGATAGAGGAACATCACGCAAACAATGAAATTAAAAAATTTTACAAAGAAACTGAGGGGATTAGACAAAGACAAAATATCAAAATGACATATTGCAGAGATGAAGAGGGGCAACTCCTAGGAGAAACAAACGAGAAACTAAATAGATGGGCACAGTATTTTAGACAATTGCTAAACGAAACAGAGGGAACTGGACAACATATAACAATGGCGACAGTACGAACCTAGCAAGGAGAAAACGAGCAGGAAGAAATAGAAGAACCTACCGAAAAAGAACTCGCCGAGATAATAAAATATCTCAAGAAAATAAAAGTGCAGGAGAAAGTGGTATACCAGCGGAATCTTGAGGCAAGGCGGGGCGGAATTACTTAGAAGCTTGTATCACCTAATATTAAGGATATGGAGAGAGGAGAAAATGCCGGAACAGTGGGGCAACGCCGTTATATGCCCGATTTACAAGAAAGGACAGAACGCTCTGTAATAATTACAGAGGGATAGCCTTGCTAGAAGTAGCTTACAAAGTCCTTGCCAAAATTATTAGAAGTAGGCTGCAGATTTACGAAAACAAAGTATTAGGGGAATACCAAGGAGGATTCAGAACGGGAAGATCAACAACGGACCAAATATTTACCCTAAAGATGCTACAAAACAACAGTTACGAGCAGAATCTGGGATTACATATACTTTTTATAGACTTTAAGCAGGCGTACGACTCAATATCAAAAAAAAAATTGTACGAAGCATTGGGAAAATTAGGAATACCATATAAATTGATAAAACTAGTGAAAATGACACTGTCTAACATAAACAATAAGGTACTGTTGGAGGGTAGATACTCGAGGAGTTTCACAACAGCAAGAGGATTACGACAAGGTGACCCACTCTCGACCGACCTGTTTAATGTTCTGCTGGAGCTAATAATGAGAGAAAGTAATATCCAAACGAATGGTCTAATTTTTCGCAATAAGACACAGTGTATAAGCTTACGCTGATGACGTGGCATTATTAACAAGATCGAAAATTGAACTCGAAAAGGTATTTGATAGATTTGAACAACACGCAAAAGAGTACGGACTGAAAATAAATGAAGCAAAAACAAAATATATGGAGATGCGAGTGGACGCGAAAGAAGGGGAAAAATATGTGAAATTTAAAACCAAGTCTAAAGAATATAACATAGAGAAAGTTGATCAACTAGAATATTTGGGCGTAACCGTAACAAATAAGGGACAAGAAACAAAGGAAATAGAGAAAAGAATTATAAGAGGCACCAGAGCTGCCGCATCGTTATCGAAACTTTTACGAGAGAAGAACTTATCTAGAGCAATAAGACGCGTGCATATGAAACAAATATACGCCCGGTGGTTTTATATGCAAGTGAAACGTGGATAATAACGAAACAAGACGAAGAGAAACTTGAAAATCTGGGAAAGGAGGGTGCTGAGAAAAAATCTTTGGAGGGGTGAAAATGCAGGACGACCAGTGGCGAAGACGAACAAATAGAGAGCTGGAGAAAATGTATGGTAAACCAAGAATTACGCAAGTGATACGAGCACACAGAGCAAGATGGTTGGGGCATATTAGACGAATGCGGGAGCAAAGGAACCCAGGAGAGTGTTGGAGGAGGGAGTTGGTGGAAACAAGAAGAGGGCGACCAAGGAAAAAATGCTGCAGGAAGTAATAAAAGATGTGAGGTGTGGGAGTGACAGACTGGAGAGAAAGAGCAAATGAATAGGAAAAGTGAAAGAGTCACCGAAGAAAATAAAAAACCAAGGGCCTCCAAGGCCTGTAGAGTTGTTTTATATATATATATTTAAACAATAATTTATTTTGTAGGTAGTTTTAGTTTAAATTGTTTTAATGTCCACAATCTTTATATACCTTGTTTACCTTTGCAAATATTCATGCCGGTTTATTCGTTTAGTTATTTACAATAGATATATTATATCAAAAGTGATAATATTGAAAAAGAAGCGGTTTACTTGCTTATTTGTCATTCAATTGATAGGGCGAACTTTCTATGGAAAAAATCTCTAGAAGAACAAAATAACTACATACTTTTGACATTACTGTTAAGTCAAGGCATCTTAATTCTTAAAGTTTAAAACTCAAAACATCTAATCCACATTTTATACAGAAATTCCAATAAATGTAATTGGATTTGTGCCGTCATAAAAAGCAATAGAAATAAAACTTTAAAAAGGAAAAACTGTTTTTCTCTAAAACGTATAAGATTTTTCTATGTTTTCTCGAGTCTCTTTCAATATAAATTGCCATTTGGCATTTATGTCGGATAGATTATTTTATACATCCATATTAAGAAATTCTTATATAAGCCTTAAACAGTTTTTTTTTGTAGTTGAAGTAATGGTTTCAATAAATTTATTTCTTCAAATAATTATACAAGAACACCTGATCACTTACGAGTAATGGATGGCTAAAATATGCAACATATATGCCGACAATCGTACCGAATGATAATCCCCTTGATGTTATGCGACAAAGGTACCGCAACCTTTTCGGCTAGATTTACATTTATAGTGTTTTGCTTACAATAACAAAATCATTCTTAGAATCTACACATGCGCAATCGCTGGTTGATTATAGGAGATGTATCTTTTTTATGTTTCCTTATGACTTATTTTCCCTATGTCATCTTTTTTTGAGTCGGTAGTACGTATTGGAGGCGGTAACCTACTAACTGAGTGGTCGTGTGAATATATTTCTGAAAAGCATTTCGATATATGTAAATGCATTATAGACAACATTATAGGCAAATTATTGTTTTTTTTTTGTAGCCTAATTTAATTCGCACATAAAGGGTTCGTTCTAATTGTTTTACATACGTTATTAAAGAAAATCAGAAGAAAGAATGTGAGTTCCAATCATACGGGGAAAGGGAAAAAAGAATACACTAATTAGTTAGATATACATGTGTTATCACATATCACAGCACAGTTTGTTGTTGCAATGGCATTAATAAGAATATGTACAGAAACTGTATTATAAAACACCAATGTTTAAATGAGAGATGTACTCGCAATGCTGACTTCATTTAAGTGATTTTTTTTGCGGATTTCCAAGAACGGTTATGTGTGAATACTGATTTCAATATATTCAGATGCACATATGTATGTAAGTATACTATGTATATATCGTTTTAATCTGGCGATTATTCGGAGATAGATAAAGAAATAGTGTGTATTGAGTATATTTGTGTATGTCGCATGTAATCGCAATCAGGATGTACAGATTGAGGCAAAAGTCCTGACATTGATTTTTAATAATATGTAGTAGGTATGTCAGTAGATCCAAATAGAAAGCTAAATAATACTGATAATTGAACATTTTTAAGATACAAGGGTAGTATTAGTTAGGAAGTATTAAATAAGGTAAAGAAGTAGAACTATTTGAAACGATGATGTTCCGACATGCAGCGAACATTGTTTGTGTTTACATATTGTTGATCAAGATTACGAAGTTTTCTTTACAAGGAATGGGCACCACTTACAGATAGTTGCGTCAGTGTATGTTTTACAAGGAAAACTGATATAACGGATTTAAATGTATCATATCAAAATTTATACTTTTCAGTATTTTCGTGCCCAAGTATTAAAAGTGCCGTGATAGTATTGAGCTTGGTAACAATGTTAAATGTTGAAATGGAGAAGATAATTTGTGATCGATTTTCAGTGAGTACAGATTTTAATATGTTTAAGAGCCATCATATAATTATGCTTATTGGGTTGATAATTAATTTATAGAATATACGTTTTATTTCACGAATATAAACGGAATTACTCATCGCTGTAAATCGGAATGTAGGAAAAATACTTTTTATTAATTAAGACACATATTTGACATCAACAAAATAAATCCGTTTTGATAAAAATGCAATTCTTTGCATTAGTTTTTATTAGTCGTAAATGCCGAATAAATAGTTTTCTGTCTGTCTGTTTGCTATCTTTCGAAGTTAAATATTTTTTTAGGATTATTTAATGTAATGTAGTGAATGATACCGCACCTTATCATTCACTACATTACATTAAACTTTAAGAACGTATTTATGATCATCTATAACCTCTGGATGTATTATTTAGTTTTTATTATGCGCACATTTATGAGCAGGAAATCACAGTAGGGCTGATAGTCCATCGCAGCCGAAAAGTTAGGGTTACATATTTCTTCAATTCATCCGACACCACAGTCTATCTTGGTAAAACAGAAGATAGAGTTAATCTAACATCACCTCAACACCAGCCCTAATTCTCAACAATCGCGGATTTAACTTCTTCTGGGGTTAGAGGATCTTTATTCAAACTGAACTTAAACTAAAGGAAGTGGAAAAGAAGTACAGTTGAAAATGAGGGGAAACGGAAATTTTGACTTCAGCCCATTACCCCTACCTTGAGCAAGATGTTTGGTAGAAGAAAGCGCCTAAATTCAAATAAAAAACTTTTTCAAGATAAAGGAACATCAACCGACAAAGTGGAAAACGCAACTAAAAAGAAAAAAGCACAATAAAGAACAGCATCCAAGGAGTAAGCCAAAAAGAAGCACCAGGCAATTCACTTTTATTACATAGTCGTGTATAGTCTGAGCATTTCTTCTAACAGCTTTACTAAAGCCATTCGGGTTGAGGTTTGGACTTTGGGAGAACTTTCATATAAGAATAAGAAAACGGGATAGGGTATAGGGAAAAAGGTATAAGGAAAAGGGAATAGGGGAGGAGGAATTGGAAAAAGTGAATAAAGAGAAGAGAATGGGACAAAGGAAAAATCGAAAATGGAAAAATAAAAAATATAATCATATTCCTATCAAAGAAAACACAATTTCATTCACAATCATTAATTCTGATAGAATAATTAATAAAAGCTGAAATTGTTGTTCGAATCAATCTTTTACTTATTTCTAAAGCAACAGTTTCGGTCTAATAGGCCATCTTCAAGCTTCTATAAAAACAATACAAATTGCAAATTGTGAATAAAATAGATGATGTTTCAAAAGCTTTCAAGATGTCGATCTGGATTAAATGAACTCATTAATTTTCTTTTCACGTTAAAACAGAACCAGGTAGGGAAGTAGCATAATTAATAGTATAATATGGTGTTATCCTGGCAGAAAGGTTTCTCTTATTCAAAGCAATATATGTAGCACAAAACAAAGGATAATTTTTAACAACGAAATATCTGTTATTCGAAATAACTCCTTCATTTGTGTAAAGAATATTGGCTAAAACAAGAACAAAGAAATACTTTTTTGTTTCTTTGATTTAAAGAGTTCTCCCGTCATTGCACACACAGACACGCAACACAATTCGGATGTAAGACTGTAATTGAGAATTAGGATTAATTTATTTTCGAACGGTGTGCTCATTAAACAATATCATTTACTCATATTATATATGTCTGAACAGATATATATAGATATATATCTGTTCAGACGGGATGCTACTGGAAATGCAATGTTAACGCACATCAAACGAAAGTTTGAATGCTAAAATAACTATTAAATTTGGCAAAAGTACGACTTAATTACGACAAATTGGAAACTAGAAAAAGAATACGGACGCCTTGCAGAAATACGTACAAACTACGGACAGTTAACGGACAAGGCTTACAAAATACGGGCTGTCCGTAGAAAATACGGACGTATGGCAACCCTACATATTCGTAGTATGAAAACAAATAAACGCATAAGCATGTGGCATCATACTAAGAAGTATGCATATTTATGCATTTGCGGTTATGTTATTTTTATTGTATGGGGTTAATATGTCAGGTTTTTTGCAGACGTTTATTATTCCTAATCTCTATAAATTATATTATCTTTTAGTTACATTATACGAGATAATTATTTTAATTCAAAACACTTGTCAGGCCAATGGTTTTGACACTACGCATTGACTTACGTAAAGGAGCATGTATAGTACCTAATGTTGTCTTTATATCATTGTATTTTCAAAGTGTGCATTCAAGGCGTTTATCGTATCTTTATGGCCCACATATCTTATTTATTTAGAAACATACAATTTCCACAAATATTGCAGCTGAAATTGACGTTGGTTGTTTATATAAGGATCGGGAAAATGATTATATAACCTGCAGTGGAAGAATTCTCGTACGTAGCAATTTTTTTTGATCGAACATTTAAAGGCGTTTTAAAATAGAGGAATTTCTCTCAAAATTTTTGTTGTACATTTTTAATTTTTTTTAAAGAAAAAAAAAACGCTTATGATTACGTAGTGATTTTTATTATAACATAACTAGTGATGTGCCGGATATCCATTTCCTTTCCACTTCCGTGGATATCCACGGAATCTACAGAAAAATAGTTAGAAATAGAGTTATGTTTCATGTACAATATGTCAAAAATTAAATGCGAATGGAGGAGTTATTTTAGGTAGACAACCAATCTAACAAAGTCATATAGTTATGATACGTAATGTGCAATTTCTCCAATACCTGATATTTCAATTTTTATATCATTGCGCACTTTTTCGCCAATGAATATCCTTACACCATATTTATAAACATTCAAAACCGTGCATTTTATTGTCGAAACAATTAAGACGTTATAAGTGTTAGTGTTCGAATAATTTTCTCCGGGTTTAAAACCGCCAGCTATCAAAACTTAACGTATTGTGAAATGAAAGTAATGAAAGTGCCATTGCTATCTATATTATTGTATTTGTAGTTTATTCTGCGAAAATACAGCGAATAAATACGAATAATATTCACATGGATGCATTCACATAACAATAATTATTTAGAAGAAGCAAATATCAACGTATGTCAACGATATAGCAGAGAAACATGTTCTAGAAGAAGATCGGTTTGCATCAATTTTTAATGCATTTTAATGCAAAATATTTTAAAATTCCTTCTCCTTTTTGTTGTTTCTTTGTCCGCTATATTAGCTGCTTATATTTATAATATTAATTTACAAAGTTTGTTTATACAAAAATTATAGCAAATATAGTTTTATTTCACATGTATTAGATATATTAAACGGTCCAAAATAAAATTTGCTTGTCTATTGCTATTAAGGATACGTTTTCTCAAGCATTTTTTAAAATCTTTAGCACGTGTTATCAAAAATGTGTTTCTTAATTTGTGTGCGACACGCTTAAATTTTAAATATTCAAAAACTGACATCAACTGATAGATTTCACGTTTACTTTCCAATCTCTAGATAAATAATATACAAATTGTTGGACTATAAGTATTGATTCTCATGATATAAAACATTTGTAATTATTCAATGCTGCTTATAAAACTATACCCATTCCAGAAAAACGACGCTTCCTTTGATGCAAACCTATCTTGTTGCTGAGCATTTTTTTCTGTTATATCTTTGACATACGTGAACGACATTTGCTTCTTCTGAATAATTATTGTTATTTGAATGCATCCATGTGAATCTTATTCGTATTTATTCGTTGTATTTCCGCACAATAAACTGCAAATGCCTCTAGAAACACAGGAAAAGTTATTCGAATACCAATAACTTATATATAACGTCTTAATTTTGATAATAAAAGCCACGGTTTTATATGTTTATAAATATGGTTTAAGGATATTCGGCAAAAACGCCTTAAGTACACAATGAAATAAAAATTTAAATATTAGGCTTTAACCCATCGGTGCGGCGGAAAAGAATTACGTAGTTAGTGTTCTGGGGTATACCAAAATTTATTCAGAACGCAGCAAGTTTGGAATATCGAATGCTTTATTGGTAAAATATGATTCTCTACCTATTATTTATTAAAAAAAATAATTGCTTCTAATTTTTTTAATTTTAAGTAACAAATATTAATTCAAGGGAAATATGTTTTGGTCCCAAAAAAGACATAGGAAAACATGGTGGGGTATGGCTTACCCCACCACACTAACGAAGGGTTAAAAGAAATGATGCATTACGGATCACAATTATACGACTTGGTTAGATTGGTTCCCTACCTAAAACGCCCCCTCCATTCGCATTTCAATTTTTACATATTGGACATAAAATGTGTATCTCTAGAACGTTAAAATCACGCGCACGCGTCATCATATAATGTATGAAATACAAGATTCGTATCCGCATCCGCGGATCTCGATGGTAATGAACCGTATTCGTATCCGCGGATCGAGCAGCATATCATTAAATAGACTCTGGGCATTGAAGCCCCTGTTCAGTACTACTGAGCCCATGTTAGTGGTACACCGAGAAAGAAGATTCAACCAATAATTGATTCAACATGTCAACCATTTTTTGCATTTAATATGCTTGAACCACTAGATCAATCAATCAGAAAAGAAAAGCAGGAAAGTTCAAGGGATAGGTGCTATAATGTGCAAAATCTGAATTCACGTTTTATACTTGCATCAGATAGGGGTTTGGACGCACGCTGAGGCCTTCAGCAATGCCGCTTTGAGACCCTAGGTCACCAACGAAGCGCCGAAAAATCTCTATCTGTCTTGTTGGAAGATAGAGCGCCGCACAGTGGGCTGAAATCGTCAAATGTGGACTTAGGGAAAATTAATCGTTGTATCGTATTCTACTAGTCGAAATATCAGTTTTTATGTCATGAACTTTTTTCTGTAAACTCAATACATAGAAAGCTATAGCGCAATTTTTTTGTAAATATTTTAACTTCTACACTATAAACACTTTTTAAATCAAATTTAGGTTATTTAGTTGTCACCGTATTCTGAGTCAGTATCTACAAATCCTTTGTTTTTTTTCTGAATGTCGTTGCAATCATTGGTTAAATTTAATGAAGCTATGGCATCTTTATTTAAAGTTTTGTGCCTTCTGAATAATCCAAGACGTTTCATTGATACTAACGAATCTGAACTAACAATAAGTAATAAATTATTTAATTAATTAATTAATAATTTATTCGTTTGTGGCCCTCCTACAGACTTTTCGGGTATGACTATGACGACATCTTCGGAAATTTTTGTTTCTAGATTCGGCCACCTTCTCGGACAGTTTACCGATTGGAATTAACCCGAAATTTTCGATAATAGCCGCTCCATGCACGAGAATTTTATATGCGATAGAGGGAATATAATACCAACCATATAATTTGGTGCAGAATTTTACAGTAGTTTTACAATATTATTCAAATTTCAAGATATTGATATTAGGAAAACCAGAAGCAAGTACTTGCAAAATAACTGAAAATCTTTGTATAAGATTTTCATCAACACCAGCCTTGCGAGCTATAGTTTAAATTTTAATTATAACTGTATCTGTATATTTATGTGTAATTAATAAATCCTTATTTTATTTAACATGGAGGTTTACTGGAACTACCACTGGAACCCTCATTATTTACCTTCTGGAATAAAACAATGCAATAAAGACAAATATATTTGATTGCCTAAGTTACAAATATATAAGAAAGTTTTTGCGTCGTATGATTGCAACTCACACAAAGTGAGCATGGGTTGGACCAGGCTCCACCTAATTTGTGAATATACTTCGGCCTGGAGTTATTACTTACTTTTATTCGCATATAAACACCCATTCTCCCGGGAAAACTAAGCAAATACTCACCATGAGTAAATTCTCAGTTTTTATTCAACTATACAACTGCAAATAATAGAACAATTTCAAATACAATTTTATTAATAGTAACTAGTTGATAAGTAGGGTCTGCCTCGTCAGGATCATAACAAATAGAACTGTCAAGGGGGTCGTATTGCAGTTGATTCCTCATTCTTTTATCTTCATATTGATGTTTGTATGTCACATAAAATAAAAGAGAAGTAATTAGCTTGTCACTCGCATCCGACTGGCAAATAACAGATGTATGATACCGACATGGAATACACTCAATACCGGCTAATAAAATGAAATATTCGAGATGACAACAACGTTTATACGTTTTCTCAGAACTGCACACCGTTGGCGTTGGTTGGGTTATTTGCTGATGATAAATAAATAAGTATGCGCATGCATAAGTATTAATCACCCTTACATTCACACACGTATACACACACCAGTTTATATTATATATTTTTTTATTTTAAAAAAATTTATATTATCCAAAAGTTATATACCTATCTAAGTTCTATAATTTCATATCACATTATTCAAACATTATCCAAAAATACAGGATATTTGAAAAGTGGATAAAAACCTGATAGTTATTTTAAATGGCACAACCTGTTATTATTACATGGTACAATGAGCACCCAGCTCAAGTGTCCGGACATTAAGTGCCCACCCTAACTTTAATGAATGAATGAAACCTGTTATTATATACTATATCAATACTAAGAAAATGAACTTATGTCTGCCCAGTGGCAACATCAGTTGTGTTATGTTTTCTAACTTCAATCTGTACATAGTCGTATGCGCATTTTGCATAAAATCATTTTCTTTTCTGGATAAAAATGATGTAACCGTTTATCTGTGTTGGTGTCGCTTTCTTCTTTCAAAGTAATTATAATCAAGAGTAGTAATACTGTTATTATTATAATATGATTAACACACAAATATTTATATTTTTTCTTGTGGAAACCGTCTGACCTGATGTCTCCGGTAACACTACAGCCTCTTAGCTTTTTGTATTTTGTCTCCCATTTCTTGGTACCCTAGTACCTTGCGCTAATCAGTAGTTCGGTCTTTGGCTCGTTGATCGAAGTAATCCTCTGGGTTTCTTTCGTGGCTTCCCAAAAATTGTCTACCGTTTTGCGTTCAGACCTCGTATTCACACAGAAGGTGGTAAGCGTTCTCTGTCATCACACTACACAATACAATCTGCAGTTGGTATCTCCAGTGTTGATCCCAATTTTTTGTAGGTGTTCTTTCAGTGTGCAGTGCCCTGTAAGGAAAGATGCTTCCTACTAAGCTTCTAAGTAGTTCTTCTATCTTCTTCTTTGATTGTTCCCTAATATAGGTCTTTTCATGAATTTGTCTGATTGTTTTATCTCAATGTTCTTTGTGTTTTTCTCTTACCCAACTTCTTAGCTGATCACGTGCTGGAAACAAAAGATAAGAAAGTAATTTTCTTTAAAAACATTAAATCTCGCCATAAACTAATTGAAGTGGATTGAAAACAAAACTAGAACTTGGTGGAAACAAACGTTTTGGATTTGTCCCTGTTTTGTTTTTGTTTTCAAAGTTCCAAAAGACGGAACAAAACACAAACTGGGTAAGTCCGTTTGGTGGAAAACCGCCTTCGAAACTAAATCAAGCTACAAGGCTTAGAAAACAAGTGTCCAACGTTTAGTTTTACCTAAAATTAGTGGATAAATTGAAAAACAGACTATTGATATTTCGGACATGCAAACTCCACGACCGAACCGGTGTGAAGTTAGTAATAGATCTCAATAGATTTTTTTCGGTAAAATTAATTCCAAATGTAATACAATTACGCTATGTAAATGAAATTAGTTCACAGAGCATTGCAAAATGTGAAAAACACAATATTCTCATATACTTACAAATGACGATGGCGATGCTCTTAACATTCCTAACCATTCTAACTAAATGCACGCGCCGCCGCTTGTAGGGGCATTTCATCAATTTAGGCGGCCACAATTATTGCTTGGTGTTTATATACTTTAAATAGACTTGTATGTACTTTTATAGTTGTAAGACCTCTTTGGAGTGCATTGGTTATTGATTGCTGTGGTAAATAGTGATTTGGATGTAATGAAATAATTCCCTAATTACAATGTTGTTTACAGTTTACTTAATGAGATTAGTTATCTTAAAGGAACATAAATCAAGTAAAGGTTCAATAGATCCTAACGTATAAAAATACAAAAAAACTTATTATCTAAGGTGATGGGTCCCAAACCTCTTCCTCAGAGGTCCATTCTGCCACCGTTGCACCGTGGATTAACTTGTGCATGGTAGGGGTCATGGGATACCACGAATATAATTCCACGTAACGTTTGGCAGTCTCATATCCATATTTAGCAAATTTCTCTAAGTCGACTTGATGACCGCTGGAAATTATGTCTAAAATTACTTTTAACCGTTTTATGCGGTCGTCGTCGACACCCGTAATTTCTGCTGCCGTCTCTGGTTTGACGAAAAATCGTATACTTGTGTTTCCATCGCTGGTGTTTCCAAATCCAGCTTTGGGCACAGTTTATTTTTACCTGGTTTGAGTTTTATGAAATCGATTTTTGGCCGCCTAAATTGATGAAGTACTCCTATGTGCAACGTAAACTTTCTTTATTTTGACATCGTTCATCAGTGCTACTGGTCAAACCTAATGTATTATACGAAGAAAGTCGTATATATAGGTACTTAATAAGTGGAAGAATAAAGCCATCTATAATTATCCTTTATAGACACATATTGTAGTTTCAGATCGACAATTTAGCAAATATCTTCACGTTAATAATGAGATTTCCATCTTAAATTCTCGTTCAAATATGAAAATGATAATATTTATGTAACAATTTCTATAAACAATCAAAGTTAATCGACCGGTTTAAATGAACGCGCTGCCCTATACTTTATTTATTTTGACATCGTTCGTCACCCTTAATTTCAAATTTCATTCGGCAGACGTATTAAGGAATGCTCACATATTATTTTAAAACATATAAAACTGGCAATATGTTTGTAAAAAAATATGTAAATCAAAGTTCACCGACCCAACTTAATACACACGCCGACGTATACTTTATTTATTTTGACATCGTTCGTCACAGACGCAGGAATATCCGATCACACTGCGCTACACCAGATTTTATTCATTTTGGGCAACTGTTTCGGGAACACAAAAGCTTCTATTATCAATTGAAGACCGAATGAATTATTTAAAAATAAGAAAAGACCTACTTCCTAAACATGCAAAGTTATCTCTCTCTAAAAAGAGACATTTACAAGTGCTTTTATACGCCTACTTGACCCTTCGAAATACGAAGAATTATTTCCATCATATTTATATTGTTGTATTTTTCTTTTCAATTGTTGTGAGCTTTGTCCTATATAGTTGGTGTTACATTTAATTTTGTAAACTACACATTTCTTCTATCTAATTTATTATCAAAAATATATAATTAAGTATTGTCATTATAAAAATATAGATTAGTTGGGTAATTATTAAGTTTAAGTTCTAATTTATAAAAAATCTTGTTGTGAAAACGGAAAAGAAAGAGTTAAAAATGCTTTTCTTTTTTTTAGATTTTTAATGATGTTAATTTTTTGGTGTAGGGGATGGTTCAAGTTAAAATTAAGTACACGATCTGAACAATACGGTTTTTTTATACAAGTCTACGATGGCAACCCCATTGTCATTGATCACCAAAACATCTAAAAATGCTGAACTTCTTTTAAGGACTATATTTTTTGACATCGTTCATCACCTTCAATCTCTTTTTTTGACAGAGGTATTAAGGGAAGTTCAGAAATCATTTAAAAAAAGTATTGTCGTTTTCATTTTCTTTTAATGATCTTTTTGGACATCCCTTAACATATCTGCCGAATAGAATTTGAAATTAAAGGTGACGAACGATGCCAAAATAAATTAAGTATACGTCAGCAGAATTGTTTTGAAAAACTTTAGTTAGATATGCACCACATCTATTACTGCAAGAGAAAACATTTTATTGGTTGGATAGTAACAAGCTGGTTGAAGCAAGTAATATTCACGCGCTAGACATCCTGCAAAGGCCAATAAAGGTGCATGGAAAGCAAATTTAATAGCTGCGAAACTGATAACGATTTTGGCGTTGAAAGACTCGATTTTAGTGGATACGACGTCGACCTTATCGACATTATGTAGAAGTAAAGCAGATAGGGAGAGTACGTGAAGTGGTCCGCTGTAATTTTGCAGGTGTATAGTCGTCATACAGATGCGTATGGATTATATTTAGGTACTCTTTCTTTACTGTAGCATTATACTTTGTAATGCTAAAATTTTTATTTGTATTTAGAAAATGAAATTTGAAATTTATATAACACAACTTAACCAGTATATGATATGGAAAATAATATGCAGTGACCGGCATAAATATTGCAACATACGGGAAATTTTTTTATTATTAAAATATACTAAAACTTTTTTTGGGGGAATAGGTTGTGCATGTCTAGAAATCCTAAAATTTATTTTGACACACGTCCCGTGACCACCAGTATGGCGGTAAATTAATTATGCAAAAATTGACAAAGCTGTTTGAGTATTAATCAAATTTTAAAATATTACTGCATTTGAGCTGCTAAACGCGAAAAAAATGAAAATATGTAATTCAATGAAACAATATTTGGAAAAATTGTGATTTTTAATTTTTTTGAAATATGTTTACAAAAATTTGCATACAGCCTCAGAATTGAATTCTAAGCAACTTTTTCAAATAACTTTTTTGGATATCATGTCATCTAACCTCTTTTTTTGCAGATCAATGACATACCTATTTTTTCATTATTTACCGCCATACTAGTGGTCACGTGACGTGTGTCAAAATACATTTTGGGATGTCTAGAAACATGCACAACCTATCCCCCAAAAAAAGTTTTAGTATATTTTAACACTAAAAAAAATTCCCATATGTTGCAATATTTATGCCGGTCACTGTATATTTAGGTAATAGCGTAATGAATGATGTATAACACAAAAGCATTTATTTAGTATTTATTAAGTAAATGTCGGTTCTCTTTTCATATACGAAAACTTCACAATCTGTTAATGTATGAAATTTAAAAGCGTTTTGGCACCTAAAAATTTTATTAAACACTAATGTATAGTATTTGTATTATTATTATATACATAAACAGTTATTGTGCTGGCCCACACAATAACTGTTTATCATATACTGTACAAACTATTTTGGCAGCACCATAATGTAAATCCTGGAATTCGTTATACTTTTTTACTTTATGAAACAATGGTCATTTTCAGGATTTTCTATGCCCGACATTGTATTACATTTATAATTCGTAAAATGTTAACGGAGAATTGGACTAATTCGCATCAAAATTCGGCTAACACTGATACTAGCTACTAGAAACACCAATCGGAGGAAGTGATTTTACTGTTTTGAAGATATGCTATGGCTAAACGTTCTGCATAAGCCGAGGCGAGTGCGGCCCGTGTAAGCCGTATTGTTAAGAAGGGCTATGAAAATCTATAACGGTGTCGTTTGAAGTGATCTTAGCTGTACATATTCCGTGGATGATACACGAATATGTATAGGTATATGTATTCGTAATTATTTTCAACCATGGACGATCTATAACTATATATTTTTAGTAGTAGAATTATCATATACAGACGACATCGTACATAGCTACGTGAAAAAGTTTAAAAATTGCAAAGTATAGTCACATTCATTAAACTATACAGATTACGAACTAAAGTGAATAAGTGTTTAACATTCATACATAAGCCAAAAATATAATTATTAGAAACGAAAGTAATTTTTTTCTATTTTAAATTAAACAGCTATTTTTTTATTCCAAAACTTCTTACTAATTCATGCATACAGTTTTTTTTTACCTTATTCCTATAATACCACGCTTTCATTGTCTACAAGTACTACAATACGCTACGACCTCATGCTGTTCGAGGAAATGATTTCATGCAACATTTTATCCTATCTGATCCTCGACATCACTTCTCTCTGTCGGATTTTACAACTATTTGATTATCAATCTGCTCGGGCAAGAACAAGACGAGACGTTCGGTTTCCTCATTAGCGAGAGCCGATTGGAAATACCTCGCGGATGCATTTACGTGGAACATATGGTATATACGGGACAAAATATCAGTTACTTAATCGAGTAGTGACGTCAGAAGTTATGACCATAGAAGGTAAAGCCAGTCTGACTGCCACATGAGTTTCGAGGCGTTTGCTAAGGACTGGCCGGAGAGATCCCTCCACAGATTCGTCTATTCTTCGTGGACCGATAATGCATCTATTTATCTGTTCTGGCATTTCAATGAATAACATTTAAATTTGGTCAGATGATAGGGAAGAGTGTTGCTGGTGTCACTTATTTTCTCGTTTAACGTAATTGATTTTTTCTTTGTTAATACGCAAAGATAACAGTGACCACGAACTACATGCCTTTTTATTACTGCATTGGACAAAAGAATCAGAGTATAACAAATTGACCGGTTAGACCGAAAATGCATTATTTGCCTAGGATGTTTAAAATGGGTATTTTTCTTATTGAATTATGCTATTTATTATTCCGAACACTGTGCGACGTTGCAGTTACATTTTCAGCCTCTATTCGTTACTCTGAAATGAAAAAAAAGTCATTTACATATACAGTAACCGGCAGAAAGTACGCAGCATATGGGATTTTTTTTTGTCTTTGAATTTACTAAATCTTTTTTCTTACAGTTTACCTCTGCATGTCTTGAAACTAAAATAACACTCATCAAATCTGCCGAAAATTTAATTTTATACGAGGGAAGGTCAAAAATATGAAAGTACGCCAAGAGTAAAGTATCTCAGTTTTTGATTTTATAGTATTATTTTATTAATAAATATTGTTCCAAATTCAACGCTATATCCAAATACGAAGTTTCTCTTAATTTTAACAAAAAATAAGATTTAATCGTTTTTTTCAGAATTACCTTGTATACAGGTATAGGAAAATGTATAGTGAAACGATGCAGAATTAGGTTCTGCGTCCTACGATCTAATAATATATAGGGTGTCGCGTTTGATAAACCGCACTTATTCAACTTTGAAAATGATGTAATTGGTCATCAAATTTTGTACACTGTATGTGGTAAATCAATTGTCAATGTGGATTTCGAAAGTACCATTATTGTGCTTCCGTCTGCCCCAGAACCGCTTACCACCGGTCAAAAAATGGGTAAAAGGGGCAGTGTTGAAAATAAGGCTACATATTTCAAAATAATCGAGATATCTAGGGAACAAATGAAAATACGTATAGAAAAATTAGATAGTACACCTCATGAAGTTTTCTCAGGAATTCAAAAACTAAATAATATATTGGGTGTTCCATTTAAAATAAAGATGATAATGACGACTTTCGGCACAACCGGAAGTGGAAATACTTGGAAATACTTGAAAATGAAAGAGAATCTTGAGTTTTTCTTAAGCACGGAAATTTCTAACGAATGGTTACTGTGATAAACCCTATATAGATATTTCTTTTGATGATAAATTGGTTTTCTAGCTAAATCTGCAGCATGTAGTAGTCTCACAGTGGCGCGGCGCGACTGCGTGAGTACTGATTTGTGAGTGGGTTGGTGAATTTTAGAGAATATACGGAAAAGTTCTCATAGGCAAACTTGTAAAAAGACCTAAAATGTTGATGGGGTGTAATGATTATTGAAGCATCTTGTTACTAATTGATTAATGTATTAAAATAGTATTATACTTACAGTATCACATAAAATGTGAACTGAAGCTGTTATTTCGTATCTAATGTTCTGTTACAGTTATGTCTTGAATATGCGAGATTTATATTTCTGAATATCATTCTACTGCGTTCGCTGCAATCGGGGTCATTCCTAAAATCGCCGACTGTATGCATACAATTGCACTTATGTATTTCAATCTCTGATTGGAGACTTTCTTAGAGTTCGACGTGGAAGATTAACTTAATTGGGTTAGTGTTACATTAGCAAAGAATCTACGTAAATAACGGATTATTATATTTATTGGTATTGATTTTTTTTTGTTTTCTTTATTTGTATTAACTACTTCAAGCTACAAGATCACCATGTAAATTGCAATAGTATTTGTATACGTATTGCTAGGATTAGTTATTGTTTGTCTTTGTGTCTATACTATGCCATGTGATAGATTAATATGCCACAATAATAATCTGGGTCATTTATATACAGGTGGGCCACCACATTCGCGTCGGTTTATATGCGAAAAGTGGTAACATAGTTTTCAATTTTTGTTTTGTTAAGGATTATACAGGTTCGGGAGGACCACATTTCAAAATTATTTTGAAGTATACAGGGTGACTCAAAGAAAAACCACACCAAAGTTGTGAAAAATTAAATGGAACACCCTGTATATTATGACATATTTTGATAGTACAGACTAAATAAAGGCAAGTTGGTGTTAGGTTTCTTATAACTAACTCAACTCGTTTACGAGATAATTAACTATTCTTTAAAATGTATACCAAAATTTAAGAGGTATGCCTGTCATGCATATTTATGCTAGATATTTTAATCTGTATTTATTTATTAACTAAAGTATTAGACTTGATAATAAAACAAAAGTAATGCAAAAATATACAGAGTGAACAAAAACATACTTTTAATTTTCGCTATCTTTAAGGGCAAATAACTTTCTTATTCTAAAGGGAACACCCTGTATTTATTACCTTATTTAGATTCTCATTTGAACGATCTTTTAGATTGTATTTATACTTCCTATACCTATCTCTTATAGTTTCTTAGTAATTTAGAATTTTCTATTTCAAATATTAATTCCTATCCATTCTCTTTTTAAAAGTAGACTTAGACAAAAGTGTCGCTATTATTCATTATACACAAAAGTCATTTTGCACAGTGCATAACGTATTTATTATCTATGACAGTAACAGAACTTGTTAGTTACGCATCATTGTTGTTCGTGGTTATTTAAAAAGCATTTTAATTATTTTAATGAGAAATTACCCTCAAGCAGAAAGGATTGATATGATTTGAATAACTAAAGAGTGTGAAGAAAATTGCTTGCTAGCATCGAGGATTTATGGGTAAAAATATCCTGAACTACAGGGATAAGCAGAGGGAACATCAGAATAATTATAAAGATGGACAAATTTTATCCCTACTTTTGGAAGTAGATTTATAATCGGCCGCTTGAATTTTGTTTATGGGTTCTAGAAAAGTTAGGAGATGACGAAAATTTTCTCGATTATGTGTTATTTTCGGATGAGTCAACTTTTCATAACAACGGATTGGTTAATAGGCATAAATTTCATTATTACAGTGAGGAAAATCCCAACTTCTTTAGAACCCTATATCGTCAAAATCGATGGTCTGTTAATGTGTGGGGCGGAATAGTTGGAAAGCACGTGATAGGGTCATGTTTTTTTTATGGTCACTTGAATGGTGCCATATTTCTACAATTTATAAAATATAACTGGTGCCTTCCGTTTCTGTACTCCTTTTGGGGGCATGTAGGTATATTCTTATATTGGTGGATAAGAACACAGCTTTTAGAATTTTCCTACCCACCACAGGATCCAAACCATCTGGTACAGGAATCAGAATTCTCTCCCTGCTGTTCTTTTTTGTGACTTCCTTTAGTTTACCCATAGTTCTATATATGTGTTCAGTTCTAGTTGTTTCTTCTGCCAGTTGAGCCGGGGTGAGTTTAAATACAAACCGCTCATTTAGCTGGTATCCTGACTCAAGGGGTATCTTAGTTGTAGCAGACAAGAACGAGACCTCTTTCATTTTCTTTGTCAAACCCCTTAAGTGAAGCGATTTCAGGGTATTTGTCTTTGAATAGTCTGCAGATTCCCTTGCTCATATTTTCCTCCTCAACCAATACAGCCAAGTCCCCTCCGTCGTAGCTAACGGATTTCCGGGCAAGTCGATAAGTTCCAGTATGTTCTCGATATCCGCTGATGTTTTAAGTTTGTGTCTTATCTCCATACCCTTCCTTTCCTCTTCAGAGTTTATCTCCTCTTCCACAGTTTGTGTTGCGGTTTCGTGGTTGCGGTCCTTCTATATTCCGATCTTGGTGTGGATTTGTTACTTCTGGGAGCAGAACCGCGATAGCCGTCAGTTTCTAACCTCACGCGGTCATATCTGCAGCTTTAATTAGCTCTTGTATTTTTTGTCCTTCTACGGGTGGACACCCCTCTGTATCCGGTGTCGTGTGCTCCTCTCTACGTCTTTTTGCCCTCTGAGTTTGCGAACTATCCAATAGTACCACCTCGCTTGTCAAAGAGTGGCTCCTCTGATGACGCTGAGGAGATCTTTGTGCGATATTGGATTTTTGAAACGGGTTTGTCAGTACGTTTGTAACTTGTGCTACAACTATTCTTTCACTTGCTGCTGGAGACATATCTCTCATACTTTTTGGACATTCACTCACATTTACTTTTGTTTTGTTTTTCGAATCCATAGCTGATCCCACGAGTAGCTGGGGACTAAACGGTCACTCGTGGAAGAGCCCCGCGCTCACCACGAGAAGGCTTCTTACTCCGGAGGGTCGCCTGGCACTCCGGAGGCTCCGTTAAAGACCGCCTAACGTACGGCCCTTCATTCTTCAGCACGGGTCGCATGACACTTTGAGTTCCAGATTTGATAGGTTTTCTCCCACGACGAGGTGAAAAGGGAAAGAGATCCCTAGCCCTGGATACCTAATAGTATCGGGATTTGAAGATAACAAGTGTTGACCAAGAGAGGCCGATAGAAAGAGACAAGAAAGAAAAAGTACCACGCCCAAGACAGGTTGAAGCAAAGCGAGGTGAGCCAACAGAGATTATAAGTTGGCACACATGTTACATACCTTAGTATTTTGACGTTTCCGAGAATAAATCTTTTTCTGTAATTTTCTTTCCAGTTTAATAATATTAATTAATAATATTATCAATAATAAGTGCACTGAAGACACCAGTTCATCTTAACATGGTTGAACAGTAGTTTAATGACAATTTATTAGACGTCTGTCATGTGGAATCTAGTGTGGCCAACCTTTAGTGATATTTTTGTCTGCGCGCCAAAATGAGTTGTCTACTGAGCGCAAAAAAGATATATACTTCATTCTAAGAAAATCTTTACTTCTTAAGTTCAGGGAAAAGACAATTTATTATGTAAAACTACTTTGCACGGTATTAATTAGTACGTAGCCATTAGCATGTTCAATGATTAACGGTTCACGGTTAGAATAAATATATTGGAATACCAACCAAAAAATGCGTCATCTATCGCAATTTAGAGATTCCTAAATGTGTTTACTATGGAGTTTTTTTTCCGTTTATTATTTTATTAACAAAACGTTTCGGCAAAGAGTTCTGTTGTTCGCTAGTTTTCCACGTCCAGATAATTGATTACTCATCATACAGGAATGAAACGCAAACTTAAAGGCGCCTTTCGCTTTACATCACGTTGCCAACGGTAGCCGGTACGTTTTAGAGCACGTACTCGTGTGGGTATGTATGCAGTACCTGCAGCAAGAATAGAGGACAATTTGTTTCGTATTGTGACAGCGGATACAAGTTCTTATCTAGAATCATTGATAAATTCTTCCATACAGATAATAGCAGTCAGTAATTGTAATTAGTATTAAGTATGTGCGACGACTTCTTGCTTCTATTAATGCTGCTACTATTAACTGTCTATATAAGGCCGCTACTGTAGACATACGTATTTATTCTAGTGTAGTATTTACATTGCCAATTAGCACTTCAATATCCGGTAATTTTTTTTTATAAAGTGTCTGTGTTTATTTGTACTTTGGGTGTTAGTAAGTCATTAGAGTAGGTTATATTAGATATAATATGAAAATTATGTAATCGATTTAGGATTCGTTTTATACAAAATGAAAAACAATAAATTGAAGGGCTTATAGTAAAAATAGCAAAAATACTTCAATTTTAAATTGAATAGTAGTCATTTTTATACATTTTTCAATAACTTCAAAGGTTGATAACTCTTTTTGTATTTGTGGCCTATCACGTTATTGCAATTAGCATTTCTATTAAATATCTTTTAAGATATGAGTGCATGATGTACCCATATACTTACATGGTAGAGCAATAAATTTTTAAAAACTTTTTTTTTAAATATTTATATGAGGAACGAATTTAAATGATTAACAAAAGTGCATACTCCTAATGTTCTTAATTTTAGAATTAGAGGGGAATACTTGCAATACAAAATTATTAATACAATTAGAACAAGTATAATTAAATATGATTACAGTTTAACATTTTTTTATAAACTTGAGAATGGATTCATTCAAATATTTTTATTTTCGACAACAGAAGTCTATATGATTTTTTTTTACAGATTTATGTAGTTTTTTTTAATTATATAAATTTTAAAATATAAATATGAAGAAAATGTTTTTCAAAAATTATTGCTCAACTGAACACAGGTATATGAGATCATCATTCAAAAACGCTAGGCGCCGTTGGATTACATAGAGAATTAGTGGTAATTATGGTAAACCGCCCAGTTTTGTAATTGTTTGTAAAAGGCTACTGCAAATTTAGGCAATACTCATAAAAGTAATGAATTTTCAATTTGGCTATTAAAATTTCAAAAAGAACTTTATTCTCAATAATCTGATAATTGATGTAGTTTATTAAAATTGTTGTTTATTACAATGATGTGTAAATCCCCTCATTTAACAAAATCGCTTAAAAAGATTATTGTATGACACTATGCATAAATAATTACAGGTGCGATTCAAGAAATATGGAAGGGTGGGCATATTCTGTGATATAAAAGCAGTAGTGGGCAAATACCAGTTGCAATATTATTTTGTTTATTAGATTTTATATAAAAAAAGAATAGCTAATATTTATTGAAGCTATAGTTTCATGAAGTATTCCGCTGTTGTTTGTTATTTCCTACGTTTTTAAAACAAGTATATACCAGATTTACTAGGTACCAAACTCTATTATTTTATGTGAGTAGAAAACTAGTTTAGAGTCAAGTGGCGTCCAAGTTATGAAAGGGATATTTCATTTTCACGCACGATCAAACCGAATATCCCGTTTATTGTGATATTCATAATCCAATTTTTCTCCTGATTTGCATATTGCGGAGGGTTTCACAACTGTATACGCCCAATAATCTTTACCTCGGAGTAAACCGACGCTAGCCGAACGCGCATCTGTCCAAATGGTGAGGAGTTTTGATAGTAACCCCGCTGTAGGCGACGACATTAAATAAGTCGGGCAGTGTGCATATCGCAAGCCTGGTGATATGCTCAGTACGTGCATTGGCCCTTACTGTTGAGACCTTATGTTCCGCAACAAGTACACATTCTGAAAATATACTAGCGATATTGAATAGGTACATGCATAAAGGGTGTCATTAATAAAGCCTTGCTTATAATAGGAATCAAGTATAATCTTAGTGGAAGGCAATAGTTCAAGCACCTTCAAAGGATTTATGACAGAAATTAGCCCGAATATTCACAAATACTAAAAGTGCAATGAGGGAATATATTATTATTGATATTTCGTTTCTCAATCAATTGAAGTATTATTAACTACAACTGCGACAGGAAAAATATTGTTTTCATAAATTTTATGAACAGAATTGTTATACAGTACTTTACAAAAGCCGTTACTTTTGCTTTTATAACCTGTAAAGGTTTTTAGTAAAATAAATTTTAAAAGGCCTCTTTGCTGTGGCATCGTTATGCAATTATCTCAAAAATAAGGGAGAAGAGTTTATGAGTTATAATAACCGCATGTTGATTTGGCTAGGCCATTTTATATAAATTTGGAAATTGTGTAAAGTATGATAAAGCCCTAAGCTCACAAAGAAATAAAAACAAAATCTATCAAGAAGAAAAACGTTCCAGACAAAACATGAGCTTCAGAAAAATTTTTTTTGAAGAAGCGCGCAAGGACTACTAGTAAGAAATATCAAAGAAAAATTGAACTTATGAGCAAGGCCCTTCAATGCATTGTTAAATAAAGCAGGAAGAAACAGTAACGTGAGTAGCACGAGGGATTACAGAAACAGCAATCGGCAATGATGAAGTAGTAGAAGAACAGACACAACGAAAAATATCTTAAAGAAGACTAAAATTTCAACAGAAAAATAGTACACGCTGATACAACCTTAACCTCTTCGTCCGGCTGATCACAGAATATACGAAGATATAAAGCGATTACTAAAAGTGGATAAGCCATGCCTTATGCAATGTTTGTTAAATAACACGCTAATAACTAGGCCGAGAGCAGCCCACACCTGTTCAATGGGGTTTAAATCCGGTGAACAGGGTGGTATTGGCAAAACATTAACACCTGCTTCTTCGCGAAAGTCCATAGTTCGACGAGCAATGTGGAGATGCGCGTTGCCTTGCTGAAAAAGGACGTGTGGCTATCTAGATAAGGTAGTAAAGTGGTTTGTAGGACATCATCAACATAACGCGCAACTGTCATAGTGTATCGAATAAAGAGAAGAGGTGATCGGTTGCCAGAATATATGTACACTGGAGGCGAGCAACAACACCTGGAAATTTAAAAGGGAGTACAAATAAGATAGTGTGATGAAAACAAGTACCGGTGAGTGAAGATATCGCAGGATGGGGCACTGGATAAGGCCATCCGCGAACGTAACCTGCAGGGTAGGAAGGCAATTGACATCGTATGAACTGAATGACATCGTATGGGACAGAAACATCTCCAAAGAGAACAACGCACGATATACAATACATAGTGAAGATATTAACATAAGTTCCAAGTATGGCCAATAAAAAGAGAACATCTAAGACACTGTTAGCGTAAAGCTGGATTTTTGGAGGAGAGTAGCGGGCAGATCCAGAATGGAGAAGGTAACCAACATCAGCATAAGAGAAATCATGAAGATCAATAGGAATATCATAGACGACATCAAAGATAAATAACGGATATGGTTCGAACATGTACAAATAATGCCGGAAATAAGACTACCAAAGTACACACAGAAAAACGTTTTCTATTGTCAAGTACACCTGTGTTCTTATACATTTTAACTAAAATGTAAGATAGGATTCTTTTTTTAGAGAATTTACTAGATCGAGTTAATGGTGTCCTAAATATAATAAATTATTTTCTTGAATATTTAAATAATATCAAACAAAATTTATTGTGGCAAATGTATCTCTAAAACAAGTAATATAATTTTTAAGGAAAAATCACTCTCTACGATTTTTCTAATATTGAGTGATATTTCTTGACGAAATACATAGTTTCTTGTATTTAGAACTGAAAAAAGTTGAATATGGAGGGTTGATATACGCTGAAATGGTTTTATCAGTATGACGAGTTTGCATTTCGGTATTAGATTTTCCCGCAGCATTTCGATATATTTGCCCTGTGCGTTCCTAATCGTTGTCACTGTTTTAAGTGGTTTGAATAACGCTAAGTATTTTTATAATACATGCTATATATATAGTAAAAAAAAAATATACATATGTAGTTTACGGATATTTTTATAATAAATATGTTGAAGAACATTTATATTCGGCTCAATAAGGCCATTTGAGTGTGTACGCATTGGCGGGGATAGAAATTGCAATAAAATACCGGTAATATATTATAAATGTAGTATCTAAACAAATACTTTTTAGTTGTAAAGTTATTCGATTTGTATTTTTTGCCCTTACCTATGATTAACAATCTAAAAATTAATTATAACTAATTTTATTAATAACGTTAACTAGTAATTTGTAATTTATTTCGAGTTTTTAGCTAAAGTATGTGGTGGTTACTGGAACACAAATCCTTGTAAAACAACGTATATAATAGTAGATACATATGTATATTTAGCAACGAAAATTATTATAAGCAACTTAATCCGCATAGGGTCCTCTGCCAGAAATTAAAATTATAATAATATATTGGGTTGGCCTTGCTGTTTGAAACAATGGTAAAATTTGTCATGCTGCCTGGCTTTTTCAGAATAACACAGTTCAGTTATTGTTGACGAACTAAAGTTTTTATGCAACCAACAGTATAGTGTAAAGGTTATCGCACATTAGTCCGTCACAATACAGCACGGTGCTCCCGCCAAAAACGGATAGAGTTAAGCATCAAATGATGAAAAGCGCCCATTTCAGCATGCTATTAGTTTTTGGATGGGGCGCACCGTCGTGCTGTGACGGGCTAATGTGCGATAACCTTAAGAATAAAAACACATTTGTTTCTTGATTAAAGAAGGAATCTTAAGTTCAAGTAGTACGTTCATGTTTAATAAATACGTTTGATTAAAGGTTAGATTTTACACAGAAAACGACAACTAATATAAACTCGCTTTGCTTTATATCAATTTATTTTTTCTGAATTCAAAGTTCTCATAAGTTGAATTAAATACAATATTCTTGAACAGTTTTTTTATTTGTTTAAGTAACCAGCTTTCCTTTGTTAAGGATATAAATTTCTTCAAAGAGGAATTAATCTTGGGATTTGAAAAATATTTTCTTTGTGCAAGAATATTATTTGCGTATTATAAGAACGAGAGTACTTTCAGTAAGAAATTCTCACC